>JAODLD010000045.1:926261-946794 GCA_026781065.1 Mormyrops boulengeri | reverse complement strand
AGTCAAAGTTGCTCTTCTATCAGCTTGAATCAGTCGGCCCATTCTCCTCTGACCTCTAGCATCAACAAGGCATTTTTCGCCCACAGGACTGCCGCATACTGGATGTTTTTCCCTTTTCTCACCAGTCTCACATGCAGCACACACACACTCCCTCCGTTCTCCATGCGGCCGCACAGTGGTGCAGCATGTACGTGCGTCCGCTGTCCCTCTCGCAGGCCACATGAAGTGCACCATTTGTCACGTTGCCATTATTAATTCAGATATTGCAATTATATTAGCTTTCATAACTGTTAACCAAGGAGGCTTCCTCGTGTCACATGTTGGATTGTGGCCAGCACGGACTGACACTCGATGCTGACGCTCACAAGCTACATAAAGTAACAGCTCGTGTTAAAGACACCTGACCCTCATCAGCCCGTCCGCTTCCTCCAAAAAGGAGCTGTTTGGACTGTAAAGCCAGCCAGCTCATGTTCTGCCACATGATATCGACACGGGTGTGTCACCGCCCAGCGTCACCCAGCCGTTTGATTCCAGTTGAAGGAACAAGTCTGGGGGCAGTCATGGAACCTTCTTGGAACCTTCTGGAAATTCTTTTTATGAATATGTAATATTGGTGTCCGCTTTAGGTAAGCAATGGCATATATATTTGTCACATTGACTGCTAAACTTATCAAAACGGAGAGAGAATTTAGTGAGTCTGCATTCTCCAAACGCACTCCCCAGTATCCCTGCCTGGGGCGCCTCAGATGCCCTTTCTCATTTTCACACCTGTGCCTGAGCGCGAGTGCTTAACTCATACTCCAAAACCTCGTCAGTGTCTGCAATAATAATAATTGCAAAATCTGTCACATAAAAATGCATTTCAATATTTGTTGTTTAAGATAAAAACTAATAAATCATAAATAATAAGCACTCCGTGTAACTAATTTCCACGGCCATCATCATCGTAACTATTGGGCTGCAATAGAGACAGTAAAGGTAGCTATGTAATATGAGGGAGTGTTGATTATTGTAGTCAAAATATGAAACTGTAAGGTCTCTGAAAGCTTAGGCTGGGACAAATTTTTTTATTTTTGTGTTATAAATACCACATTGAGAAAAACTGTATAATGTTTTTCAGAAAAGACTGACTCCAATTAAGAATTTTTAGAAAACAAAGGTACTGAAAACTCGTTGCACTGGAGTGGGTTTAGCGTAGATTTCAGCATCATCGGCTCGCCAGTATCTAAACAGGGTCTTTCTTGGACACTGAGACAGATAATGTGCGTCTGCGGCAGAGATAACCAAGCACAGCATCTCCTTGAAAGTGAATAACTTCACACTTCGTAGAAACAGACACAAGAACATGGATACAGACAGCAGACTGAACTACTAAGGCTCTCTGTGGCTAATAATGCTTCGATCACAACTGAAAATGAAGAAAATATGACCGTTCTGCTTTGCTGTTCTAAACTGGGTATAAATAATGATTTAGGAATCAGGGCAATATTACAGGCATGAAATAATTAATCAACTGTGTGGGCCATAAAGACGGTCTTTTTGATGCCCCTTTATTGCCTTAATATCTCCTGGCACACCAGTAAATGGTCACTGAAAAGGTGGTATTTGCTGTATGTATTGATTGTTTGTTTTTATAAAACTGGAAAAAGATGTGTAATATGGGTGATCCTTTTGCTTTATGATTTATGTTTCAATGTGACATCGCAAAAGGTCACTACAGGGACACGTGTCTTATTTACAGATTGACAGTGCATGCACACACAAAGTAACCTGACACCTCTCAAAAACAACTTATATACTTGTTAGCACCAACACAGGCATGTCCATTTACTACTGGTTGTTGGAAACAGTACAATGGCATTGTTGAAATAACTTTGTCACAATGTGACTCAAACAGTCTGTGGACAGCTGATCAACTGCCCTGACTCGGGCTGTCATGAACTACTTCTGATGGATGATGTATTGTGCCAGAAATTATTCTGATAATATCATTGTCATTTTAAGATCATTTTAAGCCACTGATGTAATGGTAATATAATACCATCATAATGCAAATACTCCCTTTCAAATTAACTTTTTATTCTTAACAATATTAAGACATTGGAATTTGAATGTCAAAACCACACAACCAAAAATAGATTAAAATGGACTCTCAGCTGCTATTAAGAAAAGCTGCATTATACATGAAACATATTGGCACAGGGGGTATAGGGGGTCATTCCTGCCTTTACAGGCAATATGCTGCCAACCCACTTTTGCGGAGGCTCCGCTCAGTGACATGAACAAACTTTGATTGTTCATACGCCAGGGGACCAAAGATTGTATATATTCTACCCCGTATGATCAGAATGATAAGAGAAATGGCTAGTGGATTTGAAGAATGGTTGATTGAGAAAGTCCAGAGATAGTCGCATTGAAATGATTCCTCGCTACAGGATTATAAAGACTCCTAGATGGCTACAAGCTAACATAAAATAGGCCTACGTTTGTACAGCAACATCATTTTGCGTCAGTGTTATTATCGTTTGAAACGTGCTGAAGTTGTTTGGAGTTACCAAATTGCCCATAGGTGTGTGAGTGTGCCCTGCGATGGGTTGGTGCCCCATCTTGGGTTGTTTCCGGCCTTACGCTCATAGCCTCTGGGATAGGCTCCGGACCCCCTGTGACCCTGAATAGGACAAGCGGTTACAAAAATGGATATTATTTTCATTTGCAGTCTAGTTTAGCTTTTTGTCTGGTTTCATCATCGTCTTTATTTTGAAGATGTAAATCAATTTAGTTGTTACATATTCTACCTTAGGTTTTAGTAATTTTATTTTGGAAAGTTGTAGGACCTTGCTGGCTGCCACAAAATGTCGACGCCTATTTTTATAGTTTGGGTTCATTGCACTGGAGGCCCAAAGATAGCATAACCATCACTTTAGCTGAATAGTATTTAAAAATAGTAATGGTAAGTATTTGATGTTTGTTTTTATTTTATCTCAGTTATTTATAGTTGTAGTTTAGTTGTAGTTTTAGTTGTAGATGGTAATGTATTTGTGAATGTTTTTTCTACAGATCAGCTGCCGTACGAAGTGGACAAAAATCCACAAATAAAAAGGAGCAAAATCATAAATGTATCGTGACTGAAAAAGAGACAGGAAGTGACCCACAAATAGACAGGATGTGACCCACAAATAGACAGGATGTGACCCACAAATAGACAGGATGTGAACCAGAAATAGACAGGATGTGACCCACAAATAGACAGGATGTGACCCACAAATAGACAGGATGTGACCCACAAATGTGCAAAATTTGTTTCATGTGTACAAATCCCTCCATATTTTTGTCGGCATGATTTTACAAGACACAAATTTAGAAAACACATATTTGTGGATAGTGAAATGTTTGTGGATTATGGTACGTATTTCTGTATTGTCCTCTGTGGGCTACAAATAATAATGTCCAATATCTACTCCCATAGATCGTTTCCTTGTCGGGCTCCTGTGCAAGGCCACTAACCCTCATTTCTCCAGGGATTGTCTAACCTGCATTCTCAAAAATTCACATTACTTTGGGTAAAAACATCTCCCCAACAGGTTAAATGTAACTCCCCAGTAGAGATGGATGGAGCGTCTGGATCAGTATCTGGATCAGTATAAGATATAGCAGAGAGAGAATGTGACAGGCACTGCATCTTTGAGATTCTCACATTTCCAGTTCACCTCTTTAATGAGTTTCTCTGTCACGGCAGACCGGCCCCATGATTTTACTGTGTGACCTACTGGCGATAACAACAGTCACTAGCTGTAGCTTCTGGTACGAAAAAGAAACATGCAGATACCTCTTTCCACCACAACATGGGGCTATTGGTCCGTCTACTATGGAAGTAAATCTGTCTCATTATTACAATTTGAATTCTATATGGCACTGAAATTCTAACATTGAATATTTGTGGATTGGAAATATGCATCGGAAATTCGATGGTCCGAATTCACATGCAAAAAGTACGAGGTTAAAAATACGAGTTATACATCCGGGATACCAAGGCTGAATTATCGAATCTGTGGGTGCTTAGTATTTCCCTAGTAGAGACAATGTTGGGCAGTACTGATGTTAAAAAATCATGATTTCTCATTGATCTAATGTACTGTATTGTGTGTGAGATACTTTCCACATCAACAATGAAATTTATATTGTTTATAGGCATATGAGTAGGAAATACTTTATTGTAACTATTGAATAATAATTAGAAATACATTTATACATTAACACAAATTAATAAAATATAAAAATATATCTTTTGTTATTCTTCCTATTACAATGACCTTAATGGCTTTAATACAGTTTTTTTCGACCGCTTGTGCACCGTATTTGACTCATCGTGTCCAAATCCTACACACAAGTCAAATAAGACACAACAGGTGGAGACAAACATCTCACTTCTATGTCAAAATGAACTTATGCAATCAAAACCTAACAACTCTTTTCAAAAAGGTCTTTTTGAAACAAACTGATAGAGACGTGCACCATTTGAATTACTCTTTCAAAACAGCAACATCATCTTAAACTTCTACTTACTCCTCTGCCCATCAGGTGTCTATCTGTATGATAACAGACTGAAGGGGGGGGATTCCATTAACGCTGCCTGCCAGTAACACAATGCTGTCGTCTCTGTTATGCTCATTTCCGAGTACCCAAAGATAAGATCGCTCTTATTGTCATCACCTGCTTTTGCTTTTACAGTTTTTCCTCAGTTACTAAAGTTGTTACTAGACTTGGGAGGTATCATGGTACAGACAAAAGTGCGAGCTATAAATGCAGCACGCCACCCCAGCCACGCCCAACACAAACAGACAAAACACAAACCGATTATTTGCTTTAAAAGCACTCAGCTGACACATTAGGCCCCCACACCCATGGGGTTATATAAAGTTTTTTCCTGCCCTTTCTCAGAAAGCTGTACCCTTCTAAACTGTGAACTGGCATGGAAAATAGGTCATAATTTGAAGGCGTCAACCTGCCTCACACAACTTCTGCAAAATCCCCACCTAAACATATTAACCACACTTAGAATGTGTTGTCAAAGATGCTTCAATCACTGATGTCCACAAAACCTGAAATCTTAAACCTTTAACCTTAGAGAATGTGAGACATGCCCCCCCGCCCCCCGTATGTCAATTTCTCAAAGGGCTTTGCCTGAAAACACCCACAGCCCTTATTGTGGAGGTGAAATATTTTAGTGGAAATGTCAACCTCTCACCCCCTCATTTGATTCTCCACCTGTTAGTAATTAGTATAAGCAATTCCTTCAGGGTTGGGTCAACCCACCAATGTTTTCACATGAATACGTTCTTCAAGATCTGATTAGTGACAGCAAGGGAAGTCTCTTTACTGATAAGCTTTAGTCTTTCTCTGTCATCATATGGCCACTTTGCATAAACAAGAGGAAGTACAGAAGCAAGAAAGAGTCTTTATCAGGTTCCAAGCTTCTGTCCGATGGCGACGTCCTCTGAGTCTATCTGCACTGAACAGGAGAAAAGGGGTCGGTGAAGCATGATGCGGCAGTGCAGACCAAGAAGGAGGTCCGAGACTTTGGGGAAAAGGCCTGCCTTCCCATCCGGCCTCTTCTGCATGCTGGGAAGAAGCTCAAAGACGTGGGGAAATGGGAGGCCCTGAGGAAGGACAAGGTGAAGTTGGCTGCTGATGCGAGGCTGGCGAAGCTGGAAGAGGCATAAGCAAAGCGAGAGAAGAAGAAGCTGGTCAGTACGACAGCGAGGAAGCGTACGACACGAAGGAGGAACATCCTCAGGCAGGACGTCCTTCCAGCTCTGCACCAAACCAAAGGCAGTCATCAGTACACGGTACGTACTCGGTCTGCTGTGCTCCAAGCTTCTGGTCGACAAGTTCAGTTCTCGTAGTAATTTTACATTTTAACAGCAGTGTTCGATGTTCTGCTTTTTAACCAGTGAACAGCATTCTGAGTTTTTTTAAACCTTGGGCAGCATTCAGTTTCTTTACTGTTTGCTGATTGTCTGTGCATAACATGGGGCAGCGTGTGGCTCAGTGGGCTAAGCCTGCGTGCCTGTAATCAGAAGGTCGCCTCAGCCCGTCTGCGAGTCCTTGAGCAAGGCCCTTAACCCCCAGCTCCCTGGGCACCGCAACAGGTGGCAGCCCTCGGTTGTTAACTTGCAGCTATAATTCTATGAGAGCTTGGTGCCGTTCTCGCAAACGTTACGGCTAAACAGTAATCATTAACCACACCTGGAGGAGGATGACGCTCGTTAGACGCTGCACTCGTGGCTGTATTATTGTTGCGGTTACCATATTGTAGGCAAACGTGTGATAATGACCTTCACTTTCTGTATCCACATGGAGGACAAAATCTATGTCTGTTTCTGTGCGGTATGCATGTGGTGTTACATTCTCATACGAACTATATCTGCTTGGGCCTCAAAGAGAACGCTGCAGAATTTAACATGAAACACTTTACTTGGGGGGCACAAAAATGTAGTACAGACGCTCCTCTACTTACAAACTTTCAGACATACGAACAAAGAGGATCTTTAAGTCCAAATTGTGTTTGTTGGGCTCCCGTTTCCTGTCCGCAACATCAATTTTTTTTTCTGGCCAACAATCCTGCCTGGTACTTCTGGCCGCGCGCGTACTCCCACCATCCTACTTCTTTGTACTTGCGTATACCCTTAAAATGGTGTTGAATAACAACTTATGAACATTTCAAATTACGAACGGCTGTTTGGAACGTAACTCATTCCTAAGTAGAGGAGCGTCTGTATTGTGCTATTACTTATGAATTAATTAAGCACAAACTAAGTCTTAGTTACATACTGATCTCATATTCATTCTTCATTAATGACACATCTATTACCTCAAGAATTTACTATATTTGTTACATAACATCTGTTATGTAAACTGTTGCAAACTACTGAAGGAACAAGTAATGAATAATACGAGTGAAATACTGATCTCATGTTTGTTCATCATTAATGAATCGTGATGCACCTTTTATCTCAAATAGTGCCTATGTTTGTTCATGATTTGTACTTCAGTAGTAATTGAGTTACTGCTGTGTATTTTTTGCCCCCTTAAGTAAAGTTTTACCAAAGAATTAAACGAGGGAGGTTCCAAAAGCTGTCACTCCCGTACTGTGTTCAGATAATAATCTGCACGCTTTTTAGAAAAGAAACAAGAATTCTATGGGAGACCATAAGCCGTGGCTGGGTAGCGATCTCGGCTGCGATCTCGGCTGCGATCTCGGCTGCCATGGGTGCATCTTCCTTTTGAAACTCTGGAAAGATGTACATCTAATCTCAGGAAGATGCAGGTATCGAGCTACACCTTAAGCACAGAGCTACCCTGGACAGGTCCCACCGTGGCTGTGCAAGGAAAAGGGCAAATGAAGGCAGGCTTATCCTGACTGCCATCTTAGGCGAAGTGCAGTCTGACCATGATGTGCATGTAGGAGCGAGAGCTACTTCTACAATGAGTCATGTGGGGAGCCGTGTGTCTGATACGTCCCCTTGTCAGTAGCCATGGAGTATTTGCATTCTGTGTTTATCAAACTCACCACTGACTGATCCCCTGCCTTTAATCGTTATTTCTGATGACTTCGGCCATGCTTCACTCTCCACCTTCACCAGTTTTTATCAGTCTGTGGGCTGACCCTGGCTAAGACCGTGAGTAAGTCAATGAAGAAGGCTGAGGAGGCTCTGCATAAAAGCTTAGTGGAGACAAGCTGAGGCATGTTCTGTGTAAGAATCGAGTGATTCAGTTGTCTCAAAGACCACATCTTCTTTCACATCCTGTTTTTTATGGACATCAACACCCCACAAGAACAATGTGCTGATTTCCTAGAAACAACCAAAGATCACAAAGGACCTGAAGGACCTTCTTAACAATAAGAAAAGTGACTTCAGGTCTGGAGACAAGGAGGAGATCAACAGGTGCCGGCGGAACTGGAGATCCAGCCCTGCCCAGGGATACAGCAGAAGAGCGTGATGGAGGTGTGGCATGAAGAGAACCATCGTCAGCTACAAGCAGGCTGGAAACTTGCAGTGGAAGGAAACAGATTTGACTCTGACAAGCCAGTCCTACGCTGCCCTGGGGCCCCCAGCCTTACGACAGCTGAGGGGATTTCAGGCCACTCACTGCCCCGTCCCACCTCCGGAACCTTCTCACCTCCCTGGGACTTTTCCATCAAAGTCACCAAAGCAGAGGTCTCCAGTCCTGCTCCGCTTCCCCATGCGCCGGTCTCGGCTGACCAGGTCAGGACAGAGCAGCACAGGCAGACCTGCCTGGCCTGATGGAACCAGCAGCTGGTGCTGACCAACCGTGCCAGCCGGTTCTGCGGGGGCCAACACAGGGGCTTATGCGGGGGCGGTGCACCAAACTAACCAGGACCCTGCCTGGGAAATAATTTGACTTTGTTTTCTAATTTTGATACTTTTATTATAGAAATAAATAATAACTCACATGAGTTGTTTCCTTTTATCTGATTATCTGCCTACTTCCTTTGGCCCTCCCCCACCTCAAAAGCAAAAGCCGTTCTGGTCGCAGATCTAACATCACATGCAGTCAGAGGGTTTTGCCAAGGGGGGGGGGGGCGGATGGAGGGAGTGCCCAGCACACAACTGTGTCTGGGGACAAAATGTGGTGCTATGCCCCTGGTCCTACAGCAGCAGCTCTCCCTCTCCCTGGGTCTGCAGAAGGTGGCCCAGCCCTGGAGGACATCCTGTGTGGTTCCCATTCCAAAGAGAATGATCTCCAGCTCCCTTAAAGGGGCAGTTCACACCAAAACTGAAACATGATGCACTTTCGAGGGGCTTTAACTTGGTGTTTCTCTCACCAGTTTGCCATCAGAGAGGGTATTTTTTTGCAGTGCCAATGTTGTGAAAAACCGGGGTGCAGCAATGACTCATCAACAGGGGCTACAAAAAGGTACCACCAGCAAAGCCACAAGCAGAAACAAACGCACAGCACTAACAAGGACCGAGAGAGACCCGCGCGGTTAAGGCTAGGGACACACGCTAGGGTGTAACGGGACAGTTTTCCCAGAGACGCGGTTAAGGCTAGGGACACACGCTAGGGTGTAACGGGACAGTTTTCCCATGGTTCGGTTTGTGTCATGGTACAGTATGGTTTCAGTGTCTTTATATTTAAGAACAAAATAAAAACACATCACCCTTGAATTAACCACAATTACCTCTATTATTTCACATAATAACTGTCCATTCAGAAAAACGGCAGCGAGACTAACTAGGCCTAGTTTATGTCTCTGCTGTATAAAAAAAATCGAGGAGAGAAAAACATTCAGATTAAAAGAGCTTCTTAACTCTGATAGTATAGACAAAACACCTACAGATTATTTTAAATTTTAAACAGTGTACCTATTATGTACAGTACCTGCACAGTCAATATTAAATATACACTTTTGTAAGAAAATGTTTTGAATACCAAACCTTATTTTTATAAAGAAAATGTATTTTATTTGAGAAGAATACAAAATACAAAAGCATATCACTGTTAAAAAACAAGCACAGGCAATCGCGGCACAGCGAGTGTAAATAATATATATAATATACAATAAACAAATAAACAATATCACACAGCTCACGGGGGAGCGGTCTGCAAGTATTTCGGATGCTATTTCTAACACCTCTATGTGCTTGTACTTCAGAAACGTCTTTATCTTCTCATTCTTTTGTAACTGCATAAAAGTACAACAACAACAGCCACAATCAGAGCGGTAACGGCGAACGACAGCCAACTTCGTGATTCTGTGAAGACAAAGAAAAGCTCCACGTCAGACTCACTGAGGAACTTCAGCTACCCTCCATAATAATATCATAATAATATCACAATGAAAAAGAGCAAGCGGTTAAAGGTGTTACACACGTACCTCTGTGACCCTCCGTCACGCCGAGAGAGACAGCGATGATGGTCCGGTTAGTCTGAATGTCCTGCACTGTGTACAGCCCCTCATCAGCTGAGGTAACACTGTCCAAGAACAGAGTGTTATTCTGAACAAAAGCTTTCCGACTGTAATTCGCGTTCCACTGGGCTTGGTCATTATGTACGCCGCACAGAATCACTGGATGGCCAGAACCTGCCTTGGAGAACTGGAGCCTCGCTGGTTTCTCAGTGTAGAACGGCAGCCGGAGAGTCTCTCCCCGAGACAACGAGACGTTGGCTGTATAAGCTGAAGGGAAGAGAATCAACCCTCCAGTGAGTCTCAAAGACATATCTGCCATTTCTGTACCACTCTAATCACAAAATGGCCCTAACATGGGGAAATCTGAAGCATGACATCACAGAATTAATCTACTCGCGGAACCAGGGCAGTTATGCAGAGAGACATGCAGAGCTCCACGTTCTTACCTGTAACCGTGAGCTTGACTCTGGCAGGGTCTCCGTTTTCAAGGTGGTCGTTCAGATCATAAGAGCAGGAATAAAGTCCCTCATCGGCAAGACGGACACTTTCCACGGTGAGCGACAGGTCCCCTTGTCTGATCTGGTTTAGCGACACAGAACTTCTATTTTGGTGTTCCGGACCGTAAATGACCGCTCCTGACTTCATCGTCAGAACTTCCTGTTGGCCTTTCTTCCACTGAAGAGAAATGGCATCCTGGCTCTTCTGCCTGTATATTTGAGCGTAGCAGGGCAGGGTGACAGGCTGTCCCACCACGACAGAGAGAGGGGCTGGAACAGGAGGGGCTGAGAAAGAAAGAGTCATACAGAAGAATGTGAACCAGAGAATACAGATTTAAAAATCATGGAATTAATCCAATTAGTGCAAATTATTTTACCTAATACTTTAAGATGGACTCTCCCAAGAAATTTTTCATCTGTTGCGCCTCTATTCCACATACATTCATACATGTCACCATCATTGTAGAATGTGGGGAACAGGTTAAGTGTGAAGTCCCCTTCCTGGAACTTCTTGATGTCAACCTGTACTCTGTCCTTAAACCCAAGGAAAATCTCGACTTCCGTTGCATTGCACTGGACCACTTTCTGATCTTGGGTCAGCCATGTGACGCTCTTCAGCTCAGCAGTGAAGGCGTCTCCATATCCTGATCCATTGCAGGGTAGAGTGGCCTTGTCCCCAAGAGGGACCTCAATGGTTTGACCTGAAGTCATCACAATAAGACCTGAAAGGGTGGTGACACTAAGCATGAGAAGCAGCAAGAAATAACCCAGCAGTCATAGTTTCCATTCTATGAAAAAAATGACTTAATGGAACATTGACTCAGCGCATGTTACGATCGCAATACTACGGTTTAATATGACCTGAGGCGCTGGAACCAGGGGCGACGGGGCTTCATTCTCAAACTCCGCGGCTTCATTCTGGCTTCATTTCTCAAACTCTCAAAACTAAAAAGCTCTCTCCTCCTCTCCTGCGTGGTTGCATATGGCACACACCCAAGTGCGCTATCAACTTTCAGGTCTCTTTGAATTGCTCCCCCAATAAAGCGCGTGGTATACTTATCATTAAAATGCATAGAATAATATAGAAAAAAACAGCGAATTCGATAATATGCATAACTTACAGCAGGAGAACAGCATCCATGTCGCCATCGCGGTGCAGCTTCGATGCAGAGGAAATTCTTCTGTTTAAAACTCGTGCTTACGGGAAAAGTGCACGATTACAACAAAAGCCCCTGTCAGAGTAAACTGGAGTAGAACAGAAACAGGCTTGACGTTTCCTGGTTCATGAGCCCTGTTTCATAATCGCTTTTCAGATTTTCATTCATACGCTTTCTAGGATGCTAAGGCACCGTAAACGCTCCGGTGCGCAGGCATTAGTGTTGCGCGGGTCACCCGCCCCAAACCGACCCGTCAGATCCACACCGCCCCGCCCACCACGCGTGGATAATGACCCAAAACCCAACC
Source organism: Mormyrops boulengeri (assembly GCA_026781065.1). Lineage (NCBI taxonomy): Eukaryota > Metazoa > Chordata > Actinopteri > Osteoglossiformes > Mormyridae > Mormyrops > Mormyrops boulengeri. Next base: position 934,899 of record JAODLD010000045.1, on the reverse strand, counting down.
CGACCCGACCCGACCCGAGGAAAAAATCATTTGTGACACTGTAACCCATAGATGACATAGATTTGTGCTGAAGATGATGACACAATTTTATGCAAGATTAACTGCATGTGTACCAAACAACAACAACGAAACCAAAAGATCGATTTTTACGTCGTTATTTATTGAAGGGTTGCGGAAAATTACACGAAAGACATCGCACACACACAAACACACACAAGCGCGCATGTATGCAAAACACACTAGCTGTCAAAACTGTAACACCTGATGTTTCTTAACCTTTCTCTGATTAAGTTAGCCATGTCTTCATCGGAGGTCTAGGAGAGGTTTTGGCGGTGTAAACTAAAGCTACGGACAGCTTTATTTCCTTTTATTTCCCTGATTGTGATTGCGAGTGGAACCAGGAGATCCTCGTGGTAATTCGAACCCCGTTTACAACACGTTTTGATCGATAATGTCCGGTATCCCACTGCACCCCAAGTCCTAGAAGAATTCCCGTTTTCTTTTCGGGCAGCTTTCTATCGACGGTCCCTAAACCTGCGGCGACGCGCCAGCTCTCGCGCGTAAGCAGTGGCACGATTTCTGACTCACGGTCTTACGGCAAATCTATATTGTTCCATTATAACAATTAAAGTTGGCGGTATCAAAAGTGTTGGGTTAGTTTGCAAACCCTGTACACTATTTACACGGAAATAGCTGACGTGAGCAAGTTATCAGCTCTGTCGGCTACCGTGAATGAAACACCGCAGTTAAATCTGCAGGGCGTGAAGCCAACCGCTGCCTGGGGTGAGGGGTGTAGTGTTGCCTCTTAGCAATTGCGATACAGGAAGTATTTAAAAGGCTGCATACTTCATATTTTTAGTTCCTAGATACATCCACAGTCGTAAGGAAACGCAGATTGACTTTTAACAAACCACCTGCTTTCACTACAGAACAGTGTTGCCAAGACTAAAACAGCCACCAAATTTCTCACACATATATCTGGCCATAAACACTTTCACCTGACAAAAAAATCAAAACCGAAATGCTAGGAATATGGACTTTATCCCATATTAAGCGTTTTCCCCTCCATGACGCCCAGTACATCGATCGCAATGAATGTCCCAAACATTATTTCCTGATAGACGGGAAACGGGGAAACTGAACTGGCCGGAACACCGGCACTTCAGTGTGTCTGTCTCTGGCTTTCGGTGGCTGCTGATTCAGTTTTACTTAGCATTAGGAGCCTGCACTTGCATTAATAATAATTAACGTGTTTTCCCCCTTACCGTTATTGTGAAAGCAGCCCAAAGACCCGCAATCCGTGACCTCCTAATATTTACCCGCAACTGTATTGTAATACGTTTAGCGAACCCACAAGTATATAATGAACGCTACACTTAAACGGGTCCTCCCTGAGCAGACATAATAGGTGGGAAACTTCTCCCACCTCATGGGCTCTGCACTTTTTTTTTTTTTTTTTTACTAACACAGTTGTGGTTTTCTTTCTTCCTTTTTTAACGTCCCTTTTCCCTGTTTTTTTAAACTATTCTGTATAAATGATGCAACACACCCACGTAAAGCATTTAGTGATGACACTGTTGTGAAAGGCGCTATACAGGATAAATGGACTTCAATTCCATACGCGAGTTGAGGACTTGCTAACAAAGAAATGGACATGGGTTCAATTTTATTCCTTGCAGTTTTTAATGTCACAAAAATTCTGCACATTTATGCCGAATTAGACACTTTGCTTTTACAGCAGTGGAGCGGAGATGAGTCACAGGCATCTTACCGTTACACACGAGTCATGACAGGCATTTGGTTTGAATTAAGGCTGAGTGAAAAAACACACATTTCATTTAAAGGGATGCGAGAACCTTCCATACGTGTTAATCTAACAGTGTATGTTGAAAAAGCAGAAATTAGGAACAACGTGCAAGTGTGCTGACAGAAGCCGCCTTCAGTGTGTAGTGGACCTAGTGGCCCTGACAGTGACGGAGCTGCCTGTGACACGGGTGGCATGAAACTGAACCATGTTCATGTTCTTCAGCTTGTGGAGGAAGTGAACCTGCCTCACACCAGGCCCATAGCTGGAGAAGAGATGTGTCACCTGTACAGAGAGAAGGCAAGCAAATGTCACAGGTGCTACTACAAACTCCTAAGGCATGAGAAAAAGTACTAGAATACAGGACAAGTGTGATACATACACGACCGGAAAACTGCTACAAACATGCTTGTGGTGTGGACACTGCCCAACGGGTTGGTGAGATGCACTCTTTGTCCGCTGTTACACAGTTGTTAATAATATTTCCTGAAATGGCTAAGTAACCTGTTTGGGGCCTGGATGTGGATCCATACATGCCACTGAATGATACCTTTGTTCTTTAGGCTTTACTCTGGTTTGCTTCTGAATTGGTTACTAACACAGTATTTATAAATATTTGTCTTCTTTCACTTTTGTGTTCAATCAGGTTGTCAGCTGATCCAGATTTAGGGGAAAAACGTGAAATACTGCTGTGCTAACGTGATCAAGCAAAACGCGTTACGACTTTAAAACACGGCATGTCAAACACTGCTTGTCAACGGCCCTTTTTTATTAAACGAATAAATTTACAGCATTTTTGTCAATGAACTTTACTCAGACCAGCTTTTAGAACTACCACTTTTGTTTATGTTAATATCTTACTTAAAACTTCCGGTTATTTCTAATTTGATAGACATTTTTAGTAAACAAATGAATAAATTAATGATTTTTGTTATAAAACCAAAAATTTGCAATACTTTTACTGAATTACGCAAGACTTCCTGTGTGCGCGCGTTCCTGTGTCACCCCCTTCCCTCCCAGAAAAGTTTTAATTTGCTATCTGTTGGGGTGTACATATATACATACATACATACATACATACATGTATGAGTTACTAAACTGATTGTATGTCATCTGCGACTTTCGCAAAACTCCCAAAAGCCGCTAAATTTAGGCTATGCAACATATCAGAACCGCGGTGGATGAAGTCGCGACACAGAAGGTTCAACTGTGATATACATCCTGTATATTATACCTAACATATACACATCAGCCCTCGTGACGATAGGTAACGAGCACCTCCTCTTTCCTCTGAGACCCACAGGCAGTGGCTCCATCAGCTAGTGAATCCACTACTTTCTCAGAAGCACAAACGAGTCACCTGCTTCCAGGTGTGGGAGTCGTTACTTCGATCCTCTTCCGGGGTGAACATGTGCTCCTTAATCACCGTCTGACCATCCGCTCCCAGCAGCTTCACCTTCAGCGCATAGACAGATTCGTGGAGCTGGCTCACCTCGTACCTGCGCAGGGCAGGATGCGCCGTCAGGGGAGAAACGCAGCAGCACGGAACCCAGCACCAGCCATGTCACGCAGAATAAGATTACCAGTCCTCAATGGCTATATCCGGTTGAAAGTCGTCCAGAAGTTCATCCCAAAATCCCTCTGCTTTCAGGTCGACTTTCTGCTCCAGGGTGAACCAGCTGTGGGGGAGAGCGGCAGATGGGAAGAGCTGGCTCATCAAATCGGGCCACATTTATACTCATGACACTTTGTATTATTATACGCTTATATTAAGTCATGAAATCATGTTTGCCATGCTATGCTGATGGTTAAAATATTATTACAGGCTACAATATCTAATGATTAAAGATCAAGATGATTAAGTAAAGACCAGTTACCACCAAGCAGACTATGGTTTGCTTTCAGTGCATTTAATGTCCACTTGGAAGACTGGCTTGTGGTAATATTTTGACAAATACATCTAAATTATGAGTTGTACAGCTGTGTCTCTCAAAAGATGGGACACGTGAAAATTAGTGTTACCGAGTCCATTCATTTCCATGGACACAACCCTAATCCCAACAATGACAACCTGAACCCCCACCCAGCCCTAACCTTAACCCTAACCCTAACCTTAATCCCACCCAGCCCTAACCTTAACCATAAGTAACCAAACAAAATACCAGACTTTCGGCATTTTTAGTTTAATTTCTTACGCAGATTTTTATAAAATTGAGGTTATCCAAATGGGGACCTGAAAAAGGCCCCCAAAAGGAAGGAAGTTTCACCACACTTTGGGGACATTCTGGTCCCCAGATGTGATCTATACAAACACACACACACACACACACACACACACACACACACACACACTCTGGAACTGCCACACCCAAGATCCAAGCCACCCGTGTTAACATATGTTCTGTTGAAAGTTTCTATGGCTGCCTGACTGTTAAAAGCATGACAAGAGTTTAAAAACCAGAGAAAAGACTAAGACCAGATTGTAACATGGCAACTTGACTAAATCGATGCAGTGCAGTTAATGGTGATGTTTAGCACTCGCTGTCAGCACAAAGCGGCAGTCTGGAAAATGCTGCTGGAATTTCCTTGGGCATCAATCATTTGCCTGGGGGCAACTTCACTGGGAAATCGAGCAGCAGATGCGTCACTGGAATCTCCGTTTGACAGCCACAAGGATGTGAGTCAGCTGTGAGGCAGACCTTTCACTGGATTTCACTGATCAGTGTTGCTTTAGCTGGAGTCAAAACAAGTGAAAACTTGCAGCTTGACTTAATTCTCCAGACTGAGCAAAGCCATGAATGTCCTTCCCAGTGTGGACATGATCCACGGGTGAGGTTCTTAATAGCATAGAACAATGACATGTTATTCATCCCAATTGGAAACTGGTTCGTTTTCGCATGTCCCATCCTGCTCCCCATGAAACACTCAGAGGGGTTCAGGCGTGAGCAAGTTTTGGGGCCGCAGGATTTGACCTGGCGACAATCCTATAACCCAGACAGCAGCACTCTGCCTGCGTGGACTAGGCACTGAAACACTATGTGCCCTGCCACCCACCCCACATAGTATGGAAATAGGCTCTTGATCACAACTGATAAGTAATTGGAAATCGATAATCATATGGATTCATTAGCTGCCTCACCTGAACTGCGGTAAGGAACATATAACAGCACCGGCCGGAATCCCACTGGTGTCGTAAGGGAGCGTTTCTACAGACGTCGTCCAATCCCTGAAGTCACCTGAGCAGCAAGGGGAGAAGCAGTTCAGGACTTTAGGTTACCCTCTGCTCTCTTACCGTAAAGCAGCGATGGTGTCCCGTCCCACCTTCTGGTTCAAATCGGGGTGGTTCAGCTCCAAACATCCCTGCCAGCTCCTTCTCAGGAGGCGGCGTGTTGTGATCCAAACCTGCGTACCAAGTTATAAGCTGTATATAACACGCATTAGAAAACCGCATCAGTAACAGCAGTTATATCGACTATAATGTTCGCAGTGAGTGAAATTTACTGATAAATACAGAAACGACGGTGAGTTCACGCGAGGTTGAGTGGGATTGCCAACTCGCACGCAACAAATCTAACAGAAAATCTATATTATTCCATTATAAAACCTAAACTGAGCTACATCAACAGCGTTGGGGCAGTTTGCAAACCCTACAGACTATTTACAAGGTAATAAAACTGAGACATACATGTAAATGCGTGGGCATGGTGTGCAGACTTGTTTCGAAGTGAAAATCTTACTCCGGCCGAACATGCTTGCGGATTACGATCACAGTACCGAAAGGGGACGGGTTCTTCAGCAAGTTGCGTCCCAGGGGCTTCTTTTCATAGACGGATTTCCAGTCCACCGTGTCCGGCATCGGCAGGTTGTTCTCCTCCAGCTTCAGCTCACTTCCGCACTTCTGCTTCCAGTCATTGGCAGCCATTGTGCAGCTCAATGGATTTAGCGCGACAGAGAAACACAACTAGCCCACGGCGAGTGACTTAAGACTTAAAACTTAACACATACCATCGTACACGGAACCACTCCACCCAGTACGGGGCAGCGATGGCGGAACATCCGCGCGGCTCTTAAAGGCGCAGCGGCGCCTCCCGCTGATTACGTAATCTAGCTGTATTCAATGGTGAGATCCGTCAAGTTCTGTTAGTTATTTATTAATGAATTATATGAGTATCTTAGTAATTATATGTGCTTGACGGCCTAATTCCTTGAGAAATCCTTGCATTAATTATGAAAATTACTTGTTTATCTCATGATGACTAGATAAAGAATATCTCATTTCGAGTTATCTTGTATTTATTGTATATTGGGTGGATGTGCTAAGACGGTTAGTCTTGCATGACATAAATATATCACACGTGTGTTTCGGTTTCATGAAAATGCATGCAGTGACTATTCACAATATCACAGCAAATTCGCAGCAACAATAAAACTTACTAAACAAGTTCTGATCGATCTGAGTGCAGAATGTTGCTTTTTAATCCAGTAAAACATAATAATACAATATTGGAAAAAACATTTCGACAGTCTGTCTGTCAATGTGACATAGAAGATTATTCAATAAGGGTATGTACCGAGTACGGTACACACTCCGCGTGGCCGTCATTTAAAGCGTTATACAGTTTTTTTCTATTGACGTGAAAATGTCAATTTACTGTAATAGCAGAAAAATCTTTATTTAACAATTAATTAAAGTTAAAATGCGTAAATTGGGACATAATATGTAATCATACATGCAGCAAACTGGGGAACTTTTATAACATTCATGTGCAATCCCAGTGCAGGGTACTGGGATAGCTGCCTGAATGCCCCCTCACCAGTAACCGTGCTTTCGGTATGGAGGGAGATCGCAAATAAAAACCTAACGATATAGGGTTGTTTACTCTTTAAAAATAATGAACCGCTATTATAGTTTGAAATTCTAAAGGGACCTGAATGACCCACGTCGCCCTATTCACAGTGAAGCCTGTGTTAACACGACTTACACAAAGTTACACAACGTTTTTGCAAAACCCTTGTGACAACATAATCCTGTTGTAACGTTTCTTTCCGTTTAAAGTTATCGCCTCAGCAAACACCTTACGAAGTTCTCCAATATAATACTGATAGTCTGAGGACACTGGACCCTTCAAAACTCTGCAGAAGCGTTTTAAACTCTATAGAGGTGAGACACTTAACATGTAAAATGCATTGGCCATTGCACTATTTCAGTTTATTTGGCAGGTGTTTTAATCCAAAGCAGTTTACAATTGAAAGCAGGGTCTCATGGTCCCTGGAGCAACTGCATGTTAGGGGCGATTCATTTCTGTAGTAATTTAAAGCAGGAGATGTTTCTGATGTGTGTTTATAAGTGAGTATTGGTTGTGTACCAACCAGGAACTGCACTCACTGTTGACAACTCCTCAGCATGGAAAGTCGCAATTGGCTGTCCCAAAAGTCGCTATTGGCCGGCCCAAAAGTCGCTTTGGCCGGCCCAAAAGTCGCTATTGGCCGGCCCAAAAGTCGCTTTGGCCGGCTCAAAAGTCGCTATTGGCCGGCCCAAAAGTCGCTTTGGCCGGCCCAAAAGTCGCTTTCGCCGTCCCAAAAGTCGCTATTGGCCGTCCCAAAAGTCGCTTTCGCCGTCCCAAAAGTCGCTATTGGCCGTCCCAAAAGTCGCTATTGGCCGGCCCAAAAGTCGCTTTGGCCGGCCCAAAAGTCGCTATTGGCCGTCCCAATAGTCGCTTTGGCCGTCCCAAAAGTCGCAATTGGCCGTCCCAATAGTCGCTTTGGCCGTCCCAAAAGTGGCAATTGGCCGTCCCAAAAGTTGCTTTGGCCGTCCCAAAAGTCGCTATTGGCCGGCCCAAAAGTCGCTATTGGCCGTCCCAAAAGTCGCTTTGGCCGTCCCAATAGTCGCTTTGGCCGTCCCAAAAGTCGCAATTGGCCGTCCCAAAAGTCGCTTTGGCCGTCCCAAAAGTCGCTATTGTCTGTCCCAAAAGTCGCTATTGTCTGTCCCAAAAGTCGCTAAATGACGCCATTGCCTCATTTGCATAATGTGCATGTAAATTTTAATGGACGCTTATTCTTTTTGTATTTTGTTGTGAGAAAATAAATCCCTGGTTGACCTTAGAACTGTTGACCTTCAGATCACATGCACAGCATCCACATCATCTGAGCCATTTTAGGACAAATAATTTTACAATACGTCTTTTACCGTCTTCATGTGGGTCTGCTGCATCGAAAACATTCTGCGCCCTCAAGGGCTGTGGAGTTTTAATGTTCATTATCTGACCCCCGAAATAATATATTTGTTTTTTGGGATGTTTGCCGTTTAATACACTTGTTGTAATCCGACTGTCTGTGGTTGTTTTTTAAACTGTAGTTGCTGGTTAATTTATTATATGTTCTTGTCAGATAAAATTATTTTTAAATAAAGGTAAGATTTGGTATTCCAAAAACTTTTTTTCTAGAAAAAGTTGCCAAAAAGTGTGGGGGGAGGGGGGGTCATCTTATAATCGGGGTCGTCTTATATTCGGGCCAATATTGTACTGAAAAATGTGCTCGCTGAAACGCACATTAGCTAAATGGAACGTGATCATTTAAGGACGTACATTCCCACCTTAAATCATCGTCCTGCTGACGTATGTGTGCTGTGGGTATTTATGCATTATTAAGATACTAAGCAAGGCGGTGGTTGCCTAATGGTTAGGGAAGTGCACTTCTGATTAAAAGGTTGCAAGTTTGAATCCTCCACCAGCAATGGAGAGGCGTGCCAGGTTTAGGGGGTGATTATTAAAATGCAATAGTAAAATTTCATCAAAATCATCTAGATGTTTTGAAATGAAAGAGGAGTGGCCTTCA
>JAODLD010000045.1:899221-917891 GCA_026781065.1 Mormyrops boulengeri | reverse complement strand
GTTGGTCCCTGTTTTTGCTCCCTCCCAGTTGGTCCCTGTTTTTGCTCCCTCCCAGCTGGTCCCTGTTTTTGCTCCCTTCCAGCTGGTCCCTGTTTTTGCTCCCTCCCAGTTGATCCCTGTTTTTGCTCCCTCCCAGCTGGTCCCTGTTTTTGCTCCCTCCCAGTTGGTCCCTGTTTTTGCTCCCTCCCAGTTGGTCCCTGTTTTTGCTCCCTCCCAGCTGGTCCCTGTTTTTGCTCCCTCCCAGCTCCCTACCGGCTAACTCAGGTTAGGGTAGGGCTGAATAGACAGGCGGCCTTTTATAGATTCTTGGACTGACCTTAATTTGTAATCATCATTCAAACATAGTCATGTCTCTGCCTCAAGTAATTACCTCTAATCTAGCGAATGGAGATGACATTAAGCCTGCAGGGATATGCGACACCAGGGTGGAAAGTGATCAGTCTTCAGAATCAACACTGAAGTGAACAAGTATGCAGTAAAACGAATCATTAGCAGATGACGCCATTTCCCTTAGACCACATCAACTTTCATTTCTGCTTCCTGAATATCTATGCATCCTAAATATATTCTATAATAAGAATTTGACACTTTTAACAATGTTATAATAACCTCCTGATTAAAAACTCCCAAACCACACCTGTGGACAAAACTGTACCTCGGGTTAAAGCGTCTTCCTGCAATTGGCCGCTTGTTCCCCTTCTTCCTCTCATAATGTCGGCTTAAATGTTTTCCTATGGACCATGATCAGACAGATCAGCATAACTGCAGCCTGATGGATAAAGCGAAGGAATCAGGATGCTCCCGGTCTCCGGGGTCATGCCAGGCTTCTCAGCATGTTTATTTGTGTGTCTTATTCATTAAAAAGTGGTGCACGTGTCCAAGCTGAGAGCATGGTCACCGTCACCTTGGACAGTCTGTCCGGCAGGCCAAAACCGCCACCCAACCCCAACCTGCTCGCCAGCGCAGGAATGGGCACGCAGAGCGACTGAGGATGCAGCTGGGTTTAGGGTGATGAATTCGTAATGAGGGTGAGGGTTTCTCTCAGGACCAAGGGCGATTCCGGGAAAGCCAAAAGAAACAGGAGCCGCACGCACTTACGCGAATATAAGGGAGGGGCCCATTCCCGAAAGTGTCCTCCATCCCGCTGATTTTCCAGCTCCCCAAATCCTATTCTCTCCCCCCCACAGCTGTCAAAGAACAATTAAATAATTTTTGTGCTCCACAACTGCAGAGGCCGAAGCTGGAGAGCTGACATTTAATTCTTTTGCCTCGCGTCCGCTATCCCGCCATCCCGCTAACCAGCTATGCTGAGCATCACGGGATTCATGAGGACATGGCGGCTTGCTGCTGAGGTCTCTGCTGCTCTGCTGGAAGATTCTGCCCTCCATAAGAATCAAAACCAGATAAGAAATCTCCGTTATACCTTCTGCCTGGGGATGCTGGACTTTAGGCTGGAGGCTACATGTCACCCAGGGACGAGAGCATCAAGAAGGCCTTCAGCAGGGACCACCTACTGCCAACGGGGCTGCCTCTCTGTAGGCATCGCCTGTGTGATCTGTCCTACGGCGCCTCCGTTCTCGCAGCTGTGGGCAGCGGCATGCTGAGGAACCCCGATATTTAAAATCTGTATCCCCCAAACAGCCGACAGGCTTGATGCGATGCCAGCTTTGGCGCACCTGCAGGGATGTGCCAGTAGGTAAGTAAGTAAGGAGCATGCAAGGAGTACAGCGCGGTACCACATAATAAACCACCTGAGGGATGAGAACCTGAGTGCAGCCGTGCAGCGGGCGATACCTCAGCACCACACTAGTCCGAATGGACCAGAGTGAGTTTTTTTCCCTGTGGCTGGAGATATTACTGATGTTAGTAAAGCTGGGCTAATATCATGCACTTCCAGAGCAAATCCCGAGTACTTATACTCGTCCGAGTAAGAGCTGAATACGTGTGATTTGGAGGTGATTAGTAAGCTGAAGGACTGAGTTCACACCCCTGATTTTACGCCTGAGAATACCGAAGAACGCGTCAACTGCGAACATGCAGATGATACGACGGAGGAACGCTGAGGAAGAACGCTGCTTCAGTGTTCTTCCTCAAAGCCACATCTGAGTCAGATGAGCGTGACAGTGCCCCCCCCCCCCCCAAATGTGTTGTGGTCTCCCGCTTTGTGTTTTCCTGTAGGAGAACATTCCTTGTCTTAGGAAGTCAGAGCACACGTTCGCTGGGCGCTGGTCAGGCTCTCATCTGATTGGTCACTTCCTTAACCACTCCAGTAACCGGATCAACCAAAGAACATCGCGTCACTTTCTTGACTGGAAAATGATAAACCATTTCCTGGCCTCACTTTCTCCACAGTTCCACGCATAATTTCCAAGCTTCTGGAATTGGGAGGGATACGATTTATTTCAGTTGTACTGTATGATACTGTATGATCAGCCACAGTCCTGTAAGCGTCTCGTTGACCCAAAACCCCAACTGTCTAAACTCACTTAAAGAACACAGGTCAAGTGGAAGTTTTTGGACCTCCTCAGCAGAGACAGACTTACCAGGACAGAATGCATTCCCATGTAGATCCGGCTCACGCAGACCAGGAGGCTCCAGCAAGCAACAAAGCCGAGGCCAAAGATGAAGGGGTACTGCAAAAGACAGGAAGGGGCGGGGTCACCAGGGCCCAGCTGGCCAATCACATCACCTGGAATGTGTCAGTGCGTTTCCCACTTAGGGATGTGCATCTCCCTCATTGAGGACGATCCGATACATTAAAGATACATATGAAGCAGCTACTAATGCGACACGATATGACTGCAATGCAGTGCGATTTGACATGATTTGATTCAACATGCGAGCGTGAATGAATGTGATACAATGCACTGGAAAAGAAAATAATTCTATGCAAATCAATATGGCACAGATACAGAACCTGTTTAGAGAGGGGAAAACAAACCAAATATAGAGTTACTGGTCAAAAATTATTGTTCACACTCCTGAATAATAAAGACATAGGGTGGTGTGGTGGTTGGCACTGTCGCCTCACACCACTGGGACCAGCGTTTGAGTCTTCTCCATGGCTCTGTGTGTGTGGCGTTTGCATGGTCTCCCCGTGTGATTGTGGGGTTTCCTCTGGGTGCTCTGGTTTCCCCCCACAGTCCAAAGACATTCAGAGGTTGATTGGAGTTTCCAAATTGCCTGTAGGTATGTGTGGTTGCCCTGCGAAGGGTTGGTGGCCCATCCTGGGTTATTCCCTGCCTTGCGCCCTGTGAAGGGTTGGTGGCCCATCCTGGGTTATTCCCTGCCTGTATTCTCTCCATTCCAGCATCTCACCTTGACACACCCTTACATTTACCACAGTGACTATAGGGGAAGATCCTTAACCTGGGCCAGATGGCTGCCTCTCAGTGTGACCCTGCAAGGTGTCACATGACCGTCTAACAGGTCACCCGCAGTGAATGATGTCATACTTTACTTGCCATCTGCACAAGTACACTGGAATGCTTCTTTTCACATATATTTTATTTTATTTATTTATATACTATGTTGCTCTCCTTTGACGCACACACGCACGCACGCACACACACGCACGCACACGCACGCACACGCACGCACACACACGCACGCACACGCACACACACACATGTCGGGTATACCTATCCTTATGGTATCCCGCTCATTCACTTCTATGGGAAAAATGCTAACGCTAACTATGACGACCTTAACCCCCACCCAGCCCTAACCATAACCATAAGTAACCAAACAAAATACAAGAGTTTTTGCATTTTTAGTTTTATCATAGCAGTCACCGATTTTTATAAAATAGAGATTTCCCTTATGGGGACTAGGAAACCGTTTTTGGGAAAAAAACGGATATTTATCACGTTATGGGGACATTGTGTCCCCGTAAGGATAGGTATACCCGCTCGCACACACACAGCCGCTAGGGGATAGGGCTGTGCATACGGCAGAGGTTAGCCTTTTCGTGTGGGAAGCTCTGGCCTTCGGAGATCTAAGCAGTGCCTGAATTCCGGCTCCAGCCAGCTGCTCCCACAGACCCCAGAGAGGCCGGGGGGGGGGGCAAGCACAGCCAAAACAAAAGTTCCAGCGCCTTCCTTCCTCCCGTCCCGGCATGGGGCCATCCCACGGGGCAGGCTTTGGGGGGGGTGTTCAGAACACTGGCCCTTCCTGACCCCGGGCCGCTGACGCCCGTCACCGCCAGCAGAGGGAGCCGCGTTATTATAAGCTCCCATGTGAAGGCCAGAGCATTCAACGCCACATAAGCTCATTATCCTGAGATACATTTTCGGTGAATGCTGGGAAACAGAACAGAAGCATGAAATTTTCCATAACGAGACCCCGAGTCATTTAATGGGACGCTGACTTTCCTGCCTCTCGACACATAAATACTCCCAGGGCGCCTGTGGTTCTGACACGGGGGCTTATTCTCCATAATACATTAACTGCTACAAAAGGCTGGGCTGCAGTGTGACGAATGCATCACGCACTACAGGAAGTGCCTCCTTTAACACGCTGCATGGCGCGCCTTTGTTGGCAGGCCTCGGGAGAGGTCGGTCGGTCTCCCCAGTCCGGAAACAGGATGATTCCCTGCCTCTCTGCAGCTCCCCTGAGTGGGAACACCTCCGCAGACCTGACAGCAAAGATGCTCTGCGGACCGGGGGGGGGATGATCTGTGTGTGGGACGAGTTTCCTTCCTTGCTGCCAACTGCTCTCAACTCTAAATTTGTCTCCCTCTGCGATTCCTCCCCCAGCCCCCCTGGCCCTGAACCCCCACTGCGGGGGACGGTTATGCTACCTGCCTAGGGGAGAGTGACTTTATTCCTTCAGTCGGGACCCCAGGACCATTCAGCGCCTACACGATTCTATAGCTAAAAGAGGACCTGAGTGAGAACAGGGCAGCGGGCCCAGGGGACCTCCGCGGGGCCGGCGACCCAGTAGGAGATGTTCCGCTGAGACGTCAGCGGGGCTATAAGACCTGGTGTGCTGATCCACTCGTATGTGACGCCTGCATCCCACACCGCTGACGTGTCAGAGCGAAGCCGTGCAGAGAGCTGGCCCGGCCCGGCCCGCCTGCCTCGGAGTCTGACTGTTTCTTCGAGCTTTAAGGCCCAACAATATGAGCAGCACAGGAAGGAGAAGCCCATGCCATTGTTCCCCTATCCTGTGCTGTTCCTGTCAGGCTGCGGGAGCCTGCGGGTGGCGTGCTGGAAACGGGGCAGTCTCCATGTCCGCCAGGCGCGGGCGGCACTCACTCCTTATGGACCATCAGCGAGTCCACAAGGGGCCGTCCTGCCAGTCTGCCTGGATTTGCACGTCAGGGCTAAACCTGCTGTGTGAGATCAGTGCCGAGGGAAGCATTAAATGATGTAATGATGTCATGCCAAAATCCATACGGCTGCTGTTTTCAGGGAGAGCTTCAGGCGAAAAGGGCCCAAGTATCCCTGAGCATAACTAGCACTCCGGGGCTCACAGACCGCCAAGGGCAACGGAGAAAACCCTGCAGTGTGTGCAGTGTTAGCTGGGAGACGCGCCATCTTGACATTGCAGAACGTCATCAGGAACATGCCAATTACCAGGGAATTTAATGTAGAGCCGTGTCTGTCACCAGGCCCTCCATAGACAACAAGTACTTGTTGTTTCAACAGACATTTCCTTCTGCAGTATCTGCTGCTGGATTCTATAACAGCAGGACATTACAACAGTGATACATCAGCTCCTGCAAAACGGCGTCCGTCATCAGTGACTCCAGCCGTGATCCAGGTTACGTGTTCTGCTCCCCCCCCCGAGAACCACCCTGACTGACCTCTGGTGGGATAACAGGAAAGCTGCCCCAGAGCTGAGTCAGTCACCCCCAGGGTGACCCTGCAACCTCCCATCCCCTCGACAAAACACTCCCTTCATCCAAATAATAGTTCCAGGAAGCTGACATACAGCCATTGCGATCTGCAGGGCTGTGGAGCTGCATAAGTAGACTGACGGAGGACAGGTCACGTCTGACAGACCGGTCACGTCTGACAGACAGGTCACGTCTGACAGACAGGTCACCTCTGACAGACAGGTCACGTCTGACAGACCGGTCACGTCTGACAGACCGGTCACCTCTGACAGACCGGTCACCTCTGACAGACAGGTCACCTCTGTGCTCCCAGACTGAGGCATGCTTAAATTTTAATTCCTGGGTGAGACCAGTGGTGGGCGGGTGGCGAGTGGCTCAGTGTCCTAAAGGTCTGTGCCTGTGATCAGAAGATCACTGGTTCAAACACAGTCTCCACAGAAAAATCACATGTCTGTGGGCCCTCAACCCCCAGCTCCGGGTGGGGGGGCATGCTGCCTGATCTGGGTGGGGGGGCATGCTGCCTGATTCAGTGCTGTAACCGTCAAGCCATGGAGAACAAGATGGGATGTATGAAGAGGAGAATTCCAATGTACTTGTGCAAATGGCAAATAATATCATTACATTATTCGCCGAACAGCTGTGCGGCCTCAGGGGGGCTATGGAGTATGTCCTTGCAGTCACCCCCCCATGACAGGCTGTGTTCAGCAGGAATGGAGAAAACATGCAGGGGCTTCATTTATGACGGGGGGCCGTAAGAATGGCAGTGAGTGGGGGGGTGAAGGTGAGGTCAGGCTGCTCAGCTCTCACCGACTGCGTGAAGTAGCCCAGAAGGGACAGACATGTAACCTGGTCTGAAAGAAGGTCGCGGGGCAGAGAAGATACCTGACAGCGATGCTGGGTGTGACACTATCCAAAGGAAATGTCAGCTGACTGGACCAGTGGTCATGTGAGCAGACTGGTCAGGCTCCCGTGCGAGCGGACACCGGGCAGGCTCCCGTGCGAGCGGACACCGGGCAGGCTCCCGTGCGAGAGGACACCGGGCAGGTTCTCAGTTTCCATAAAGGGGATACGGATCTTCTAATCAATGGGAACGACTGAGAGCCTCAGAGTTACGACCTTGACCCACATTCTCTACTGGATAACGACAGAGCTCTCGGGAAGAGTTTTCACTAATGAGGTGGACGGATGGGGCTTGCTGATGGCACTCTGTCATGGGGTGGTGGGACCCTCATTTCAGATGCAGAACTGGAGTAACTACTGATTCCACTCAAAACAGGACATCATCCATGCATCATCAAACAAGAGGGAAGGATGCAGAATTTGTGTGTCCCCGCCATCACTGAAGCCTCTTCTTCATTTACATCCTTCATAAATGTTAAGATTCTTCCTCTTTTTGACCATAAGCCATTTTAACCTTACAGCTTAAAACTGTCTGACCACAGTTCTACATTTAGGGTGGCAGGCGGGTGATTGTGACAGAAGAGTTCTTGGCTCCAACTGTCCGGAACACAGGAATATCAGTACTGAGGCTCCCAGCCACTGGACCTTTGCAGAAATCATGGTCCAGTAAAATGTATAACGGCCGTGCATAAGGTTTTAAAGAAGCTATTTACCGCATAATTGTGCCAGCTGGTTAAATACACGTGGTCTGCTGCTCTAGCAAAAGTGTGGATTTGCATATGGGATGTGGAAATAGCGTGTGTTTTTTCTGGGCGAGGGCTTCAGGGAGTGATTGGGGTTAAGGCCCAATGGTGGGACTGCTGTGCCGACTATGAGATTTGAACCAACAACCTTCTGAGTCGCAACGCATTGAGCTGCCCCTCCAGTGCATAATTCCATATGTGTTATCTTATAGTTTTGATGTCTTTACAATTATTCTAAAATGTAGAGAGTAGTACAAATAAACCTTTCTATGGCTAGGTGTGTGCAAACGTTTCACTAGTACTACATGTGCAAAAAAAGTTACGTCAGTTTTGTATCAATCAACAAACGTTTTTACTATTTACTGCTATACTGTAATTTACTGTATATAAAATGTTCCTGTGCGCAGAAATCACAGGTGTGAGACGCGACAAGTGAATTAATCATTGCACTGTTACAGATTGCGAGAAAACACGTGTTTGTGTATATAAGTGCAAATCATGTGACAGTAAACGCTTTGTGTTCATCTAAACACCGATAATGTCACCTAGCGGCGTTTCACGAAAAAAGGCTTAAATTACAATTTGCAATAAGCGGCATACCTCCCACCGGCCGTAGGTGAGCAGGAAGAGGGAGAGCGGCAGCGCGGTGCCCGTCATGGCGTGGGTGGACGGCATGCTGTACTCCGTGTTATAAAACACCTCCACCTTGACCACCGGCGGCGAGGCCGGTCTCGTCCACCGGACGAGGTCTTTGGCGCACTGGCCCAGGTATAGGATCAAGACCCAGACCACGATCAGGCGCCGGCTCACATAGGCGTCGATGTTCCAAAATAAGAACGGGAAGAAAATGATGAAGAACATTTCGTTGCCCAGTTCAGTCCCAAACGTGAACAGGTAGAAGAGAAACTTATTCTCGATGATGAACTCCTGTCCGACATCTCCGGTCAGAGAGTTTCTGCGCAGCGGTTTCACCGTGCTTCGGGCTTCACGCCTCCGCCCCGACAGCTCACACGCCGCCTCCTTTGCCTCTTCTTCCCCGCCGGCCGGTGCAGCAGAGAGCCGCCGGTGCCCGCTTTGCATCGCCGCCTCCTCCGCGTCAGGCACCGGGTCCTCCTGGTTGATGAGGGCCGTCTTCCCGGAGCCGGTCGTGTCTTTTCTCTTGCGAAGACCAGCCGTTTCTGCGTGCGCGGAGTGGAGGATGCAGTCGCCGTTTTGCAGTTTCTCCTCCCGGCCAGCTATTTCGGTTGCTTTCCCGGGGAAGGTTCCCTTAACGCCGCACATCTGCTGAAATTTCGCAACAAGGTGCGGGTCCTGCAGGTACTGACACAGCCGGATAAATCCCCGCAGATGGCTCGCCATCGTTATGCCTTAAACCCGGGGCTCACCACGCCGACCATGCAATGTCGTAATCTGCAATATATAATATCAGCAGAATAATGCGGTGACCCTAATTTAGCGGATACCCATAAAACAGTAAGACTATAACGGCGTCAAAGAACAGAGCGTATTGAAATGAAACTGGTATCTTCATAAGGGCATAGAGAGCATGATCGCTGCAGAGGTGCCCGATTTCTAGGCCATCGATGAGGATTCATCGGTGCCATCAGGCTCCGGCGACGCCGTCCTGCCGATTCCGACCAGCGCGGGTCGTGTGAGGGAAGCCGGGCGCTGGCGACGCCCACGGAGGGTGACGTAGCGTTTCGGACACACTGCGGCGGAGCTGCGCCCCAGCCGCCGATTCGGGTTCAGCTGGCCGGGTTCGTACCGCGCCACACTCGCTGTACGGCTCCACAGAAGCTGATCTAGGAACGGATCACACTGGCTCACCGTGGCTCCGTACAGCCCTAAACGCCGCTGACTGTACCGTGGAATAGCGCACCGCTGCTTACGTGAGCTGTCAGAGTCGGAGCTGGGGATTAACCTGAACGTGATCTGGAATAAGAGCAGCCCGGATGCAGCATGTGTTTAAAGAGAATCACCGAAGGGCGTACGTCCATATAGTCGATGCATTTTTATTCAAGCGAATCACCCCAAAAGATACAAAAAATCGCAATCAATTTCTAAGCTGTTCTATACAAAAAAGCAATAAGCGGCAACAATATTACATACCCAACTGTATATTAACATGCATGTCACGCTTTAACTTATTTAAAAGTTTATATTTCACACATAAAAGACCTATTCCCGCTGTTTCTGTGGAAAATATCATCTATGGTATGTCATTTGTAGCCAGAGTTACACATGTGGACTCAAACGATATTAAGACCAGCGCTGAGTTAGTGATCATCGCTGCAGTTCAGAATAATCTCTACATGGGCGCCACCTCGCAATGATCCTCCGCGTGCGACGGCCCCCTCTTCAGGCCAAGGTTTTTGAAATACAGTAGTAAGTGTCTCATTTACACGGCAGTAAAGAGGAAACTACGGTCATCGTGTTACTCTTCATTGCCATCCATCCATCCATATCTCTTTTCTAGTACTAGGTTGAGGTGCCCTCCTGGATTTTAGTGTGTATATAGCAACACTTTAAAATTTTAATCAGGGTGTTTACTTTCATACCATTCAGAGAAATGATTTTATCATCATATAAACTCTTTTTTTTCAATGCACAATAAGTAAAATCAAACTTTAATAATAAGTAAATTAAATCATGTATTTATTAAAATATGATCCATCCAAGAAATTGGTGTTTGTGTAACAGAACACAATATATATTATGGAAAAAATCTAAGCAACAATAAAAACTGTGACATCATACAGTGTAATGGAAGACGGCAGTGCCAGGGTTCAATGTGAATCACAGCTTTATTATTTTCTGCTGCCTTAAGCAAAATTATTAAGCACGGCGAGGTTCTGTCCAGTTAATGAACATGTATCACACCATCACTGAAGGCTGCAGGTTTCTGTATGTTAATGGGTCTGATTAAATACTCTTAGCCACACCAGCAGGTACAGTGCAGTGTTACTGTACAGTGCAGTGTTACTAGAAATTCTCGCTAGAAATTCTCGACCCCCTGGCAAAACATTACTTTGGGCTCCTCTGTGCCCAATTTTACATATAATTTTACATATTCAAGGGCCCCTGTAAAGTGATGCCCCCGCCCCAATTTGCCAGGATATCCATGGCCATTCGACGCTCCCAGCTAGTACTGTAACTAAGTGATTTTTTAACCTAAAACTACCCCCCAAAGTACGTGTACATGCTCGAAGAATAAACCGTGTGGCTCCAAACGTGACGGAAGCTCATGCAGCGCTAAGTTAAATACGTCACAGCATAAATGACATTTTACATTAATCTGAATAATGTAAAAACTGTATAAAATGTCTTAGACAAAATTAGAACAAGGATTTACAAGTGTAAATAAAAGCACTAACTATGGGTAACGTTTTGTATTCCAGGGTGTAGGCATTAAGAGATTTCAGAAAAAAAAATGAATAAAACAAATCCTGAATGGTCTCTTTCCTGTGATGACCTTCTGATGTAAGAACATGAATGGAGATGATGAGTGCGACAATGGGCTGCCTTAACGCTATTGAGAGAAACAATAAATGTTTTAAAGACAGAGGTTTTCCTGGTTTCTGCCTGCAGTCCTTAGCCTGACAATGCGAGGTGCTCTTACATGTCAAGCTAGACCCCAGGACACGGTGGCTCTTGCATCTTGTTCTGTGCTCCTTGGAATTTGCCAGGTTAACAGCATGAACATGTGCTGGATAAGTAGCTATGGAAGATGACCCACAATGAGGAAGCACTAATTCCCATTTGGTCCTGCTTATCTGATAAGATCAAACGATTTCCTTGGAACTAGAGGAGGACAGTGTTAAACTGGAATTCCAAATAAGGAATATCTACATAAAACATGTAAAAAGAGCAACTGTGCAAACACGATACAGATTATAAAAATAATCATCATAAAAGAAAAATGAAACAGGAGGCAACAAAAGTGTCCATGGGATGATTTACTGATAGAGCAGGAAGTATGTGCAGAACACATTCACGCTGCCACGGTGTGCCAGGGGCCATACTGTCCATGCAGCAGCCAATACCCATGGTGCACCTCTTTGTATGCATGGCACAGGCACTATCGAGGCCCCGCTGCAAGCATACATGCGACGGAGGGAGGAGGTTTCTGGGAAACTTCCTCCGCCTCCATTTCTACAGAAATATGCATAAATGAACAGAAATGTATTTTGACATTCATATGCAGTGCCTGAAAACGCCCGGTGCAGTTCAGTGGTCACACTGAGAATTCCCATGAGCGCTGGTGTACAGGCCCTACCCAGGCAGAAGATGGCATCGGAAAAACTCCAAAACAGCACAAACGAGAGCCATCTTTCCATCTTAGACTCGGCACAAATGACTCTGTTGGCGTTTACCATGCACTTGCTTATATGTGAATCTCCTGATGTGCCAAGTGCATTTCATGTCATTCATCTAGCTGTAACTCACCCATTATTAAGGGACACGTCTGCCAGAGATCTGGGCTCTTCAGTTTTACCAAACAGCTGCACACCGCATTGCCGGAAGCGCCCAACGTTACACGAGTAGTTTGACCATTAATGTTAGACGAAAACTGTCCCTTAACTGTGTGAATGTTTATGAGAAAAGCAGAACATGGAGTAAAATGAGGTCCTTGGCTTTTATTCACTCATACAGTAGCTCATCTTCTGTGCCCGATCCACCTACCCACAATCCCCGGGCCATTGTGCCACAGCAGCCAATGAAGTCAGGACATGATGTACACGACTGAAAAATGCCTTGCTACTTGTTCCCGACAGCCAGTCCGTCTATCTTGCACAGCCATTGATGACAACCCAGCATACTGAATGGTTGAGAGTCCTATCCGTCTTGAACCCTGGGACATGGGCTACACTGCCCCCTAGTGCTGACTCTGGGTGTTGCAGACATTGGTGTAGCCAATGGGGATGCAGTCATATGTGAGATCGGTCCAATATGGAGCAGACCGAGAGGCTGGGAGCATCATCGTACGTGCAGGGCTCTTCTGTGAGCCCTGGCTGGGAAGGGGGGGCGTGGCCTCCGCCGGCTCACTACGCCTCCTGCAGGCCATGCCAGCGGCACACCTGCTGCCCCTGCGACTGGCGCATGTCCTGCCAGTGCAGCCACTCCTCCCGGCCGCTGGCATTGTGCCCCAGCGACACCCAGCCTAGCAGCTCCTTGCGCTTGATGCTGCGTCGGCTGTATATGGAGACCAGTAGCGTGACGTCGGACAGCTGGAAGAGCGCCACCTGGAAGACGAAGGTCTCCTTATAGACAGGGTGCGGCTGGCCCCGGCGAAGGGAGGTCTTACAGCGGGAGAGTTCCTGGCCCACAGTGTCGAGCAGAGTCAGTTTGCCATAGGTATCTGTGTAGGGGGGCAAAGATGGGGAGGGGGGAGGTAAATAAGCCAGATTCAGAGGCCCAACTATGTGTTTTTATAAGTAGGTTTGTGTCTGGGTATATATCTGCGTACAAACCCTATCCGTATTCCTGTGTGCTTATGACTGCATCTCCAACTATGCCTTTACTTGCATGCTTGTAAATGCGAGTAGCATG
This sequence comes from Mormyrops boulengeri, assembly GCA_026781065.1. Lineage (NCBI taxonomy): Eukaryota > Metazoa > Chordata > Actinopteri > Osteoglossiformes > Mormyridae > Mormyrops > Mormyrops boulengeri. Next base: position 904,856 of record JAODLD010000045.1, on the reverse strand, counting down.
TCCATATGCACGTGTGTACCTTTGCATGCATGTATGTGGAGTCTTCACTTAAGTGTCTATGCTTAGGGGTGTTTACATCATCAGAATACAAATCTGTATTATTCACCAAGTACCAAGAGTACAAGGAATTCCTCTTGGTGCAGGTGTCAACACAAAGATATGACATATACTAGAGAAAAATAACATTAATAGACCATACATAAGCTAACGGCGAGTATAAAGGATCTCCGATATAACAGTGAAACAACTTAATGTGCAACTGTGCATGTGTGTACTAACTGCAGTGGTGGAACTGGTAAAGGTTCTAGCACGGAAGGATTACGCATGGCATGGGATGGGCAGCCGCTGAGAACATTACGATGTACGTAATAAAGAGCTTGTGCAGCAGTTTAAACCAGTGGGAGGTAAAAAGGGTCTTTAGATGGATGATGGCCTGAGGGAAGAAGCTGTGGAGGTGTTGGTCCGAGTCCTTAGGGCTCACGCTCTGGGTCTCCGCTGGGATTGGGGGCGACCAGGGCAGGAGGGGTCAACCATGATTTTCCCTGCCCTCTCCTTCCTCCCGCATGAGTAGAGGTCTTCGGCGGTGTAGTGCCCACAGCCCATGATTTTCCCTGCCCTCTACTTCCTCCCGCATGAGTAGAGGTCTTCGGCGGTGTAGTGCCCACAGCCCATGATTTTCCCTGCCCTCTGCTTCCTCCCGCATGAGTAGAGGTCTTCGGCGGTGTAGTGCCCACAGACCATGATTTTCACCTCAGATGGCATCATTTACTGCAGCTTTAGCATAATGTGTGAGGATACAGAACCATACCAGACGGTAATGTGGTACCATACCAACGGTAATGTACTCTGTAATGGCAGTGTAGAACTGGATCAGCAGTGCTTGGCGCAGGCCAAATTTCTTGAGTTATTGCAGAAAATACAAGCACTGACAGGCCTTCTTCATAACTGCAGTACTGTGTCTCTCTTATCTGAGATCCTGTCTGAGAATGATAGTGTCCTAGAATTTGTGAGACTCTGCTCTGCTGACAGAGGAGCTGTGTATTTCCAGTGAAGGCATTGAGGTGAGTTTCTCCCTGAAGTCAATGATTAGCTCCACGGTTTTGCGTGTGTTTAGCTCCAGGTTGTCAGCTCCGTACCATGACAACAGGCCTGGTAACTTCCTGCTATGTGGATTTGTCATTATTTGAGATGAGAGGGACCAGGGTGGTGCCACCTGCAAACTTAAAAAGCTTAACAGAGTCACTGTCAGAAGTGCAGTCATTGGTGAAGAGGGAGTAGAGCAGGGGGAGAGCACACTGCCCTGTAGAGCACAGGTGCTGAGGAAGAGGGCACAAGAATTGTGGTTGCCAACCCTGACATACTGTTTTCTGTTGGACAAAAAAGTTCCAGTAGCAGACAGATGGAGGGACATTGAGCTGCTACAGTTTATCCAGTAGAAGGTCGGGAAAGATGATGTTGAAAAAAGGGTATACTTGATAGTGTATACTTAAGAGGGCACACTTGAGAGTGTATACTTAAAAGGGTGTACTTCAGAGTGTATACTTAAGAGGGTATACTTGAGTATGTGTATACACACGACGCTGTCTCACCGGGGGGCCTGTTGATGCCCAGGCTGCCAAAGTGGCTTCCCTTGATTAGCTCCACGGAGAGGCGGCCAGTGACGGCATTGTAAGCTAGCCCCAGGAGCAGCTCAGGCCCTGCACTGTGGGAGAGGGACTGGGAGGACGAGGCGCTGTCGCTCTGGGAGGCGGCCGACGGGCTCTGCCTGGTTGGCACGCTCTGAGGAAAAGGAGCTTGCAGTTAGAGCTGTTTTGCTGGCACTCATACGAATCTTATGTTGCCCCTATGGCTTCCGCTGTCAGTCGTGCCCCTTGAGTGCTGCAGTGATCATGTCTATTAGCCCCACCCCCTGAAATTAGTCTCCATCCCACATTATATTAGCCACACCCCCTTTAATGGCTGTGTCTAGTCCATATATTCGGTGTGTAATGTGTATCATGTAAAACACAAGCTACTATTTACTAAGTCTTGTTGTTATAACAGCAGTTGTGCAAGATGACCTCTGACCTCCATGTGGCTGCGGGCCTCCAGTGTGAGGGACACCTCCATCTTCCCTTCCAGTTTGAGTCCACAAAGGTGCATGAGCCCCTGGCCGACCAGGCGCTCCCGGGCCGCCCCGCCCACGGCGTACAGGCGGAGACGCAGGGCGGAGCGCTCCAGCTCTGGGGGCTCCACGTGCGAGAAGCGGAAGGTCTCCCCGAAGCAGGGTGCGGGCCCCCGCTGGGCGCCGGTCTTGTGACGCCTCCGGCGGCTCGGCAGCAGGACCAGGCGGACCAGCCAGGCCTCAGCCTCCAGGTTCTCCACACCCTGCACCTCCATCACCGTCACCAGCAGCCTCTGCGCTCGTCCTTTATACTCCAGCAGCGTGACGACCTCACCGCAGGTAGAAACGGTTCGCTGAACATGTGGCGGCTTGTACCGCACCCTCTGGACCTCATGCCTCTGAAGGACAGCAGCCAGCTGTTTGTAAGCGGCCCTTGTAAACAACATGGTGTCATACTTACCTAGTAGGTAATGAATTTCATTTGATGCCTACTACTCAACTGTTAATGTAGTAAGTAAGTACTGCATGTATGCACGAGAACAGTAAGCATGCATTTGGACACACTGCAGTTCCCGTCTCGCATATTATCTGACCTGGACATAGCTTAGTCTACACAAAAATTGAAAGTTAAAATTTTTTTTAAAAAAATACACATTTGAGTCAATTTATATAACTGGGTATTGTTTTATACTTAAATTTCTACAGAGACGGCACTTCCTTCTCCAAGGCCTTGTGGGATAGCATAGCGTCCAATGGTTGCACACCTAGGAATTTCGCAAAACGTAATATGTCATTTGCTTCCTACATAGCAACCAAGTATTCAATTTTGGACAAACCCAATGTAAAATCATGCATCAGTATGCTAAAACGTGACTGCCGTACCTCATTCCAAATGTAGGCATTCTGAGGAACCTCCCGGTGATCGTAGCCTAGGTTGTCCACAGCCGTCTCCATCTCCAGACCGACCTCTGAGGCTCGCCATTCAGGTCCGCTATCCGGGTTCCTCACCGAGGTTCGACGTACCTCCAACTCCAGCCCCTCTACAGGGTCCTGTGCCCACAGGGGGCCCTGCTCATTGTCTGGGCAGGATTCTCCATCTGGGGGCCTCGGTCTGCCTCTGGCACCCTCTGCAGGATTAGAAAGACATAACACCTCATGGCTCACTGTCCCTTTAATGTGAAGGATTAATCAGCTCCTATCCTCTACCCTGTACACACACAAATACACCCTTATAAATCATGTAGTAGCTATCAAACGCATACCGCTTATTTTACACTGTATACCCCATCTTTACACTGCCTTTATATGCGTGCCATGTTTAAGCTCCCAAAGACTACCTCACATTTACTGTTTGTAAAAACTGAATAACTTAAGTATCCAATCAGGTACACATAATTATAATTTTTTTCCTATAAATAAAAAACATTTGTAAGTATTTTTGAGAAGAGCACAGGCTAAGAAGAGCACAGGCTGAGCTCTCATTAGCAGCACAGCCTGACAAAGGCTCCTCCTGTAACTGGCCCACTGGCCTGGAGCCAGGGCAGCCCCCTGTGGGGGTACCTCGGCTGTCGGAGGGTTCTCTGCCTCCCCGTCTCTGCTCGGCAGGCGGGCGGGAATCCGTGGGACAGGCTTCGGCGGCGGCCATAGGACTGGTCTCAGTCAAACCCGTGTGTGAACTCTGGGAGCGCGGCACTGAGATCTCAAACTGCTTCATGACCTCGTCGCCGCTATCCGAAGACGTGGTGAGGTCGTCGTCCTCCCCGAAGCTGTCCACTGCACATGCAGGTCCCGGCAAGACAGAGACAAAGGAAGGGGCGTTCAGGGAAGAGTGGCGGCCTGCTGTTGCGCAGAAGATGCAGCATGTGGCGAAGTGAGAAGCTATAAAAGCACACCAGGTGAACGGGAGAGATGGACCAGCCTGTCTCTGGCCGCTCCATTGAGCAGAAAGGCGCGGATTTCCTCCCCTTTCCCACCCCACTCAAGGGATGTTAAGCAAGACATTTACAGCTTTGAAGGCAGAATTACAATTGAATTCATACTTGAATATTAGAGCAATTAGTGATTAGTGTTATTTGAATATAGTTAGGAATCAGACGCTTTAAAATGTCAGGAATGTGTCTTATGGCTGTTAAAGGACCATTAACTTGTTACAAAACGCTAATTTCAAAGGAGATTATGAAAGGCCATTCGTCCGTCTGCAGTGATGGAAAGGCCTGCTCATGTTACTACAGGAAATGTCAGCATATAAATGAACACACTAATCCATCTCCCATGCCAAATGCAGGAGTGCAAACCAAAAAACCCTGGTTAAAATCTGTTCATGTGTGGAGGACATTTTACATTACATGTGTCTAATTAGCAGAGGCTTTTATCCAAAGCGACACGAAGTTTAGGGCCAGCCAGTCCATGGAGCAAGAGAGGCCCAACAGTGTCATATCTGCACCAGCCATGGAATTCAAACCAGCAACCTTCTGATCACACAGACTGCACGGTGACCCACGGAGCCAGACCCACCCCACATCACCGAAAACTGGCATGAGATAACTTACTTACTTAAATTATTTCTGTTTTCCCCCATTATCGCAACTGTCACTTTATGATGATATTATGTGGAAACACGTAGGCTATCAAAGAAAAGCTTGTTCATGTCAAGGTGGAATATGTTCGCCTAAAGCCATAATCTCCCCTGTCAGAGTGTCAGTTTTTCATTTCAGTAACTCCGCAGGTCACCCCTGTACTTGCGGATACCATACAGCATACACCTAGGAACCTATATGGCCCTTTGTTAAACTCATCTACTAGCACACTTCATTTGGACAATCAGTACCTCATAATCAAGTTAATTATTTAACGTGAGCCGGTGGTGAAATTTAACAGGTGCCCCTGAGGAGAGGTCAGGGGACTGAAGCAGTGTTCATCTAGCTACCCAGCAAGATATCAGCAAGTTTCTGGAGAACACAAGAAGTTTATACATCTACATGCACCCCAGGTAAGAGGCTTTAAACATATTTTTCAATGGTAGCTTTAACACTACACTGTATCTTTTCCTTTAACCCAAGTAATAAAAACCAGATGGATGACGTCACTTTCTCCCAGAAACGGGCTCTGCTGACGGGATTTCCCATCAAAGGTTTCTGCTCGGAAGCCTCGAGACGCACTTTCCACATCCACGGCAGTATTCCGACACTTTAATCTCTTCATGAATGACTTCAGAGTCCAACACTGCGACAAATTTGATCTCAGACGCATCCTGAAGATCTCCAGGAAAAACAGCAATTTAAAGCCCTATCTGATGAATATAATGCAATATAATTAGAGTTAACAACCTCCTCCAGGAAACGCAGCGATTTGTATAACGCACATTTCAGTCACCTCTAAAAATGCTGCAGGGGGCTGGAGGCTGGACACTCTCGACAAACTCATATAGCCTGAACTCCATGCACTATCCACCAGGAGTGGGGGGGGGGGGGGGGCGGGGGGGGGGGGGGGGGGGGGGGGGGGGGGGGGGGGGGGGGGGGGGGGGGGGGGGGG
>JAODLD010000045.1:882265-896568 GCA_026781065.1 Mormyrops boulengeri | reverse complement strand
AGCAGTGTACACAAAGGCACTAACAGTCAGTAGTGTTAGCAGTGTAGCAGTGTACACAAAGGCACTAACAGTCAGTAGTGTTAGCAGTGTAGCAGTGTACACAAAGGCACTAACAGTCAGTACACTCAGCTAGTAGGATCAACTCTTTCCTCCAAGACCTCTTCAGTCTACCTGGGTGTTTTTTTCTGCGTTATTCTGTGTAAGATCCTGATGCTGCAGCGTATGAGAATCCCAGGAGGCCGGCTGGTTCTGAGATCACGTGTGTCAGGAGCTGAAACTTAACTGAACCTTTCGACCCAGTCTGTATGCTGCGTGTGTTTACTTTGTGTATTATTTATTGTTAATGACTTGCAGCCACATGACCGGTTGTTTGGAGGAACAGCGTCTTCGTGTTACTAAGCATGTTCACTTCATAAATGGCTGCTCACTCACTGCGCAGTGCACTTTAAACCGTATCAGAAAAATAAATACATTCCTTTGTAAACACAAGGCAGAGCATCTTACGTCAGTTGGGCCAATGTCTGCTACCTTCCTTAAATTCAACTTGAACTACTAGTGAGAACAGATTATAATCCTGAATAAACAAGACAACAATCTAATCATATAACACAGGAATTATCACCTGTTGTTTAAGATCCTGTGACATCACAGAATGTATATAGGTTACTGTGTGTGCATGAACATTTCCCGGGAGATGAGGTACTGCAGGGGGCAGTGGAGAGCAGCTTTAGACTTACAACAGAATGCAGCGGGGATAGCATGGATGGTGAGAGGGTGGGGAGCAGGAAGCAGCAGGGGGAGCAGGGATGGAGAGAGAGAGAGAGGGAGAGGAGCTGGGAGGAGAGAGAAGTGCAGGAGGTAGTAGGGAGGAGCAGGGATGGAGAGAGGGAGAGAAGCTGGGAGGAGAGAGAGAGAGAGGAGCAGGAGGCAGCAGGGATGGAGAGAGAGAGGGAGAGGAGCTGGGAGGAGAGAGAGAGAGAGAAAGAAAGAGAGAGAGAGGCAGGTGGGAGCAGGGGGAACAGGGATGTATTCAGAATAGACCACATAAGACTGAGAAGTGCAGAGGACAAAGGGAGACACCGAGGGCCCCGGTTAGTTATGAGGGACAAGAGGACAATGTCTATGGGATATTATGTTTCATTACATTGCACTACAATGTTACAGCCCCTGTATTATTTTGCATTCTAAGCTTTGCTTGCCTTGCACAATATTATCCCGCATTGTATTATAAAATACAGCAGCATGATCTCATGTGATTTCCGTCAGTTTCCCTGTACACTTACACGGTGAAATGCCAATATAAAATCAATAACATTTTCGACAAGCTTTTATCTGCTACAAGCCTGGAGCCTGTATTACTCAAAACGGGAGACAAGGCAGGGGTTGGTGATTATAATGCCCGAATGGGAGGATAATCATCCATCTATTCATCTTCGAAACATTTATCCATTACAAAGTCACTCGGGCTGGAGCCTGTCCAAGGCTGGAAAGATAATCGGCTCATGCAGAATAATACCGAACTGACCGAGGGCCAGCGCTTTGAGAGACACTGCACGGTACCCGGCTCACAAACAGGGGTCAACAACCCTGGCCAATCCTGACATTCTTGACGATTTTGTTCAAAATTCCATTTTAAAATGTAGCCTACACCGTGTTTTTCTCAGTACAAAACATTTTGCCATGGAAACAGACAAAGTCTTACCACGGACACGTTTGTCCTTGTACGGACACTTTAACGACACCTGCTCACAAAAATCCGGGAAATGCGGGACACCGGAGCGCAACTTTCGCTGTGGGAAGCAGGCGGGAAATGTCGCCACCTATCGACCGTTTGTAAAATTATCTCAAGTTCTTTCACTGCAAAGAAACCGGCGAAGGTGTGAGCGCGTCAGAAACGGTGATCCAGGGAGCGTCTCATCATCATGTCAGCAAGCAAGAGCCTGTGGTTTATGCTAAACAGGCACTGCAGTAAAAACAAACCGAATGGAAACCAGAGGAAGGAAGTTACAAAATTAGTACCCCAACACAAACACACCAATGAACAGTTCTCCACACTGTAAAGTACTTTCTGTCCCACAATCCACCACATCTCACTGGGGACTAAACAGCTCAGACCACAGCCTGTTGTGATGGTAATGGTGTTAATGGAGGTCCGTTTTGCTTTCAGAACATAAACGTGTTTGTGGCACAGAGGTGCAAATGATGTAAGGCTAAACAATCCATGGGCGCACACAAATGATGTCACACCACAATCAGGTTCTGGCAGGCACGTAATGATGAGGTCACACATGCTAGTAACAGATTTAGCAGTCGTCATCTTTGGTCAAGTCACAGATGGCTTTTTACTGCTGAAATGTCTCACGCCAAAAACAGAGACAGAAATGAAATGTCATCAGTGAAGCATTTGTCAGCTTCGTTGCATTTCCATGGAGACAAACTCCTTCGCAGTGATGGCGGGTTATAGACTTCAGTCAGAAGTCACCCCAAGGAGTGTAAAACAGCGGTGCCACCTGCTGGAGGGGACGGCGTTTAAATCTGCATAGCGACACCCATAGCCACAGTTCAACAGCCACAAGTCCTCTGCTTGTTTTGGTTTTTATGGGGACTTAACAGAAACAAGCAAACTGCTTTGTGATGCCTAATGGAAGAAGATGGCAATGGCCACTGAATTAGCTTTTACTACCCGGTGACGCAGACATCAGGAAGCATCCATTTGGGAGACGGCGAAATAGATCTACACACTAATGCACTCGGACCGCTGTCCGCAAAGTCAGCATCTAGAGAATTCAGCCTGGGGGTGTCCGTGCAAAGAGGTGGATTGATACAGAGAGCAGCGGGGCCGTGGTGACCAGGACTGCAGTAAGAAACACGAAAAGCACTTCTTTTTACGAAAGATAATCATGGACTAAACCACAAATGGCTGTATATAATACAGCAGACAGTGAACTTTAAATCGCACATCAGATCGTTCCGGTGCATCCTGCTCTGCTGCTGTTATTGATGGCTCATTAAAAACAAATCATTAAGCAAAGATCAAGCGTTTAAGGTCCCCCACACGGCTGGGTGCTCCATGTGCCTCGCATCCGGCAGGCAGTTGCCATGCCAGTCTCATCATTACTTTGGACCAGCAAGGTCACGTGACCCTCCACATCTACCAGCGGCTTTCTATCAGGGTCTTCATAGTGAACAAGTTCATGTATGCTTCAAGGCTCATAGTTCATCAGGGACCAGGGTGTGGGAAAGCCATCATATATTGCAAAGACAAGAATCAATAGACAACACTACCCCAAGAGTATCTCAGCTCAGAGGGGTGTTGAAGGAGATACATGTTTTACTGCAGGAGGAATTTTTTGCATTTCAGTTAGCTGCTGCATGACCATATGGATTAAGGATTTTACAGATGCGGAATGTTCTGGAAGCTGTTGAGGCTGTCTGGGTTAAAGCTGGATGGACTGAGAGGGGGCGTTAGGTTTTACATTCTGGAAAAAACATTGTTGTAATGAATTTTTCTTTCACGTGCCAAGCTCTGGAACAGGGGGGCAGTGACAGGCTGGGTACTCAGGTCCACCAAAACAATCTCAATGTACCTCAGGTGGAAACATTAAGGCTGCCATCGCATTTTTAATTAAAGGGGCCAGAAAGATAGATGAGTGAGAGAAAAACAGGAGAGAAAGTGACTGCAGATGGACACTGGCAGGATTCTGACTCACGTTTGGGGTGAGGCCAGAATGAGAGGAATGAAGAGGGGGGTCCTATGGTGGGCATGCAGGAATGGGGCCCCCTACAGATAACATTAGCCAGGGGCTGTGGGCAGTGAATAGGTCGGTTCGTAAGTCATTTTTCAACATTATTTTAAGGGTATATGCAAAATAAAAAGAACTAGGATGCTCGGAGTATGCACGCTACGCTGCTGCGCGGCGGGAGTAGGGGCCAGAAGTCGTACTAGGCGGAATTAAAAAAAATATATATGTCGCATTTGGTCAGTGGTGGGCCTGGTTCCGCTAACCGCTAATTAGCGAGATAACATTTTTGTTAGCAGATCAGTGTTTCCGCAAACTTTGAAAACTGTTAGTTGACCGATTAGGCTCCGCTAAATTTAGTTTGGTAAACTGTAAATCCGCACATTTTTTCGCAGGTAAACTAAATAAAGTGTAACAGCGAAAAACATGTGTAAACCCTAAAATCATGCACATTTCTTCCTGTCTGCTATGTCTGGCACCCTAGTGCCTCACTACATATAAACACAAGACGTGATAAATCAATAACTTGACGGATTTAAGGTGGTCTGGGCTAAATATAAATGAACAAAGATGAAGTCCATTTAACATGAAGTACCCTGAACTAAGCGGAGAACAGGGGCCTGTATCAGGAAGCAGGAATTCTGCTTAGCCGTATAACTTCTTGGATTTAAGGTACCCTAGTTTAACAGGACAAGTCTGCACACACATGCACACGCATTTACATGTATGTCACAATTTTATTACCTTGTAAATAGTCTGTATGGTTTGCAAACTGCCCCAGTGCTTTTGATGTAGCTAGTTTTAGGTTTATGATGGAATAATATCGTGTTTCTGCAAGATTGCTTGCATGAGTCCGAGTGTGAGTGTCACGCCAGATGTGGCAACCCTACTGTGGTCCAACAGATGGGACTTCAGCGTTAAACTGGTTAAAATTATAGCTCTCTTGGTGTGTTTTAAGGGTTTCAGAGCCAAAAACCAAACAGAAGCTAAATTAATTATTAAAGTTAGCAGATATCATTAGCTTCCACTGTTTTTTTTTCCCCTAGTGGTTTATCTGCTTACCGTTATTCAATTAAACTTTGGAGTTAGCAGATTCGGGGTTATGAAGCTAACTTTTCAGTTAGCTGTACCCACCACTGCATTTGACCACATATCTTATGTAGTATAAACGCCAACGAGTCCTGGATGCAACCCAACAGAGACTTTATGTAGGGTGACCAGATAATCCACGTCAAGTAGGACACTTTGAGCTACTACAGATCTTACAAACTATACTTACTGAAAGGTTCCTGTGTTTGGCTAATTAGTTCAATTCTTCTTGCACTTTGACTGGTTCGTTTCCTTGACTAAAAGACTCATCCAGCTGTTTCACATTAACATTAATGACACATGCATGATTATAGGAGGCTGACCAATCAGCACACAGCAAGAACTCAGTGCTAAAGTGAAATCCAGGTCCTTTTAATTGAAAAGGTAATTTACAAATACTGTCCTTACTGAAAGTGTTCTCCCTGACATGACATTATCTGGTCACCCTACTTTACAATAACTGTGCGCGATTTCAGTAATGAAATCTGAACACAAGTGGTCAATATTCAAGTCACGACTAAAGTCATACTTGTTTAGTCAAGCTCACAGGGACGCTACTTGTAGCTCTAGCTGACTGCTCACTCCCAGTTAGACCTGTAGTGTGAGGTGTAGAGCTGGGTGGGGATCGGTGCCACTGGCTTTGAATGAACTGAACTGTCAGTGCTGTGACTATCTTCACACCCCCTTGTGGAACTGGAGTGCTGATGTTCAGGGAACCCCCATGCCTGCGTTCCCACCTGCCTCTCCCTCCTACTTATGCTGCCATAGCCTTATCTGCCAGAGCTTACATATTGCACTCATCTAACTGATTGCACTGCCTCTAGTCTCCCCTAATTTGGCTAACTGCACATTTTATTTCCCCTGCTCCTCCTGGCGTGTGCTGTCTGGAGACCCCAAATTTTCAAGATATCCTGCACAGCCTGCTGCCTGGCACGCCTCCACTAAATGTGACGCCGCACTATACAAATAAAATTGAATTGAACTGAATTGAACTGGTCAGCTGTACACCTAGGAGACGCATGATAAACAGGAGTAAACGGCGATGTGTCACGGCTGTCCACTTGTGATCCGATTGCCTGCAAGACGCATTTTAAAACCAAGTGTAAACGGAGCCAAAGTGTCTTTTGAAGACTTCTACAATTCCAAGCGCATTGAGCTGTTTTACTCTTTCCTCCGCGTTCTCCATTTCAAGGCAACGACTGACGGGAAACTGGAGATGAGAGGAGGAAGTTTGAGGGAACCTTCTCTTTGACCAGATTACAAAAATATAGTAACGCGATCTTTATAACCCGGTAGAAGACAACCAGCGATTCGTGTGGTGCTGATGCTGAAGGCGGCGGTGTGCGAAGCCTGTGCATCCTGCTCTGAATAGGCTTACGGAATAACTCAGAAAACAGGTACCTCTAGCTCACGCAAGTACTTTTTTATTTCAGAAATTAAGGAACAAGTATTTCCTTAGACTACAATCCACATAGTACAAGTTCCTATGGGTACATATTAAATAATCCAGAGATAAAAGAAGACCAAATTAATTAAAAGACCAAAAAAATGCGTTTTTTTTCGTGAAAGGGTCCTTCTGTTGATTTTAATATCTTAAGAGATATTTAGATTCCACTCACGCTGGAGTTACGTACGTTTTAATAATTATGTCCAACCGGCAAACGCTTATCAAATGCGCAATTCATCAGATGAATGTTGCTTTAAGTTAAACCTTGTTATTGTGGCCAAGCTGCAGCCTTTCATTCACCCATTATGAATGAAATATGTGCTTAATCGAGCTAGAAATGCATTATACAGAATACATGGGCGAGTTCGCCGAACGGGGGGGTCACGTTCCGTGCGGCTCCCCGTCCGATGTCGCCCATCCCACGGCTTCAGGAGCCGCCGCTCGGGTAAAAGGGGCGACTGCATGCCGGCTTGTATTTCTCACGGGATATCAACGGTAAATGGAAGGGCCCTGCACAGGCTGTACCGAAAGGACTAAGCCAACTAAAGTAATTTCACAGGCATTGCAACACTCTGAAAACAGCCCATGTGTTTCCCATTCCCTGTTAAACGTCCTGCATAAACAGATAACCTCATTATAATGGTCTCTGTTATTTTACACCTATAATTTACCACCTGCTAAAATCCACCTTTTCATAATCGCGAAACTTAAGGCGACAACGCAGCAGTTTGTTGCGCTTAAATAGTGTGACTTTGCAAGAACTCAGAAGAATAAAACATCTTCAAGCAAAAAGTTAACGACAGCAAGCTATTCCTGACCTGCTATTACTGTTCGACCCCCTTTGATACGGCACAAAAGACATTAAAAAGCACAATGCCGTAATAACTTTTAAGCGCAAACCAGATGCTCGCATCACATTAGGTGGTTTTTAGGGCTGCACCACTCAGCCGTATAGGGCGGGCGGACGGGCAGCGCTATCTGTGTTTCATGCGAAGGAAAATGTTGACAGTTGCTTAATGAAAAGTGGAATTGGATGTAGCCGTATAATACAGGTAGAGCCTGATAATTCAATAAATCAGCAAACGTCCGAAAAAATATTAAGATATGCAGGAAAAGGTGTTTTGTAACTGGTAATCCACAAACCGGTGCAGGATGGAAATTGTTCCCCTACCGCATGAAGTCAGTACATTATACCAGACGTATTATTACAGGTCTACGCCTAGACGTGCATATAACGGGAATTGTCCAATATGATCAATTACTCACTATCCGAAGGCATTATAAAGATGCGGTCGCCGGGCGTCCCTTGCGAATTAGACCGTTGTGGCAGCAGTATCGGCGGGGCTCGCCCAGCCTATTTCCCCGTGCAGTGACAGCGGCGGCTGACAGGATGCTGAAGGATCGCCGCACTGTGCGCTCCGATCCGCGCCCCCCCCCGCACTGGAGCGGCCGATCCTCATTCGCTGCGACCTGCAGCGGCGGTTTGCGCTAACGCGCCCCCTCCCGCTTCGCCGTGAAAGCTTCAGTCAAGCGCAGCTCTAGTTAGTTACCGCAGTGTGTATTGTGATGCTACTTACACCGCTGCATAGTGATTTCTTAAATAGAAATCATTAAACAAAAGTATACCACGCAAAAAAATAAGAGACCCTGCGCTATGGAATCCTGCAAACTGGTCCCCTGCAAGGAGATATGTATATAAATTATTCATCTATGATAATTTGATTACTCGTCTGAATACTTTCTCCAATACTCCAAAGCAGCTTCCTTCGCATGATGCGAACCTGTAGGCGTCTTTCAGACTGAAAATGCGTTATGGTAAAATAGAATGATTTCATTCATGCATAGGACCGATTTCCAGCCGGTATAAACGTAATAAACGGGGCCATATTTTGTTTATATTTCATGTGGTCTGCAGCGTTTCGCCATGACTGAATCCATCATATGCGTGTAATTAACCAGTGAGTTATCAACAGCTTGTCGGCTCTCCGGTCAACCGTGTCAATATGTTACTTTGAATAAAAAAAGTTTTAATCCTCCAAAAAGGCAGCACGTTGCGTTATTGTCACAGTTGAATGTAAAATGGGCAATGATTACTGTATATGTTTACAGTGCCATCTTGTGGATAAAAGGAAAAATTCTCTAAGAACTTGCTGAGTTTCTGATTTTTGTAATCGCACACTGCACCGTAAATCAGCATATAATGGTGGAGGACTCGGGCACAGATTCATTAGTGAGTAAATGTTATACGAGGTGAGTGCACCTCACTCCCATCAGTCCTCTCTTTCACACACACGCAGAGTATTGCTGCAGCATAAGCCACGTACTACACCTAAATCAGCCAAAACTCTTATTTTTGTGTTGTGTTCAATAGACAGTGATTAAATCATAGTGGACCTGGTAACAGGAAGGCTGCTAAGCAGAAAATGGATGGACAAATGTACTTTACTGATGGCAGGAAGAAGAGGCAGGCACGTGTTGAGCAGACGCCGCGGGGACACAGCAGGAGCTGGATAAGGCCAGGCATCTTCGCGAAAGCCAGGCTCATCGGGAAGGAACTGGAAACAGGAAGACCAGCTCAAACCTGCTGAGGCAGGCAGGCCTTCCGGCGAATGAGTCACCGATAAACAAGAAACCGCCTGCGACAGGGCGCGGGAGGCCGCTTTATTGACGACGGCTGACGTAAGACGCGGCGCGCCCTTCACGTAGCCAATGGCGAGCGGAGACGCAAAGGGATCCAGAGCGAGACCCCGCCGCGCGCCTTACGCCTAATTCCCATCTTCGTTTACAGAAAGAAGCCCAGGCAGGCTGGTCCGCACTCAGATGTTTACTGATGTAAATGCGTGGAAGGAGAGGCAACTGACAGAATTAACCAAGATAACAGCTTTATACAGAAGACATTACCTACACTGTCAGAAAAAAAGAGCCCTGATACAGTTCTGTTCATTAATGAAATGAATAAAAGGTACATTTACCTACAGCTCGGATACAGCTGACAGACTCTTGAGGGAACAGCACCAGTGACAAGTAATCGTACCCTCAAAGGTACAAATAAGGTACTTTTTGTCTGACAGTATACAAAGGTTGAGTAGAAATGGTATATTTTGCTGTGATATAATGTAAGCACCAATGACCGTTAGAGCACAGATCTGACAAACGTCTGCAGTCCTCCTCAGCTGCATGTACTGAAAGTATTGGTGAGTTTTAATCAAAGACTACAATCTTCTTAAAAATCTCTTCATAATTAAACAATAAATCTGTCACATGATGTAACCCAGCAACCCAGCAACATCTATTACTGATTTATACAAGTTCCGATGGTGTTTCATATGTGAGCCCCATTAGTCAGTGTCGTGCTGCGTTCCCAGTGGACACTCGTGAGGCACATGACACAAACGCAGGCTGATTCATGTCCTACTGCACTACTATATAGAAAAAGGTGGAAATAAGCGTTTTAATCCACTATTAAAAGTTTGCTTAAAAATGCTCGTATGCTGCATGAACTGCTGGTATTGTGGTTTAAGGGAAATACAGAACATGTGACTGGATACAACAGTTTGGTTCTCTGGCACTCGCCAAGAGGAGTGGGAGACCAGCAGACAGCAGTGACACCCCACACCCCTGATCATCTCTCAGCGTTCAGGGTCAGCCCCCCCAGCCGCACAATCGCCATGGCAGCTGGACAGGACGGATCCGCGTAAGGTGCTAGAATCCAGTTTTTAAAAAATATAACAGGATATTAAAATATAAATATGGGGAGAGGGAGCCAGAGGTGATGTCGGGGGTGTGGGCAGCCGGCAGCACTCAGTTGCCGTGGTCCAGCGCCCGCAGGAGTTCCTCGCCTTGCAGCAGATGCTGGCGGCTGAGCACCGGCACGTTGACATCGCAGTCGTAGCGTGTCAGCTCAGGCAGCCCGCTGCTTAGGAAGTGGCCCGCCATGTCTGCGGAGGGAAGCGACGCGTCAGTCAGCAAGGTGCACCGCAGCCGGTGGCGTCGAGGCGGCTGGAGGCTGTGTGACCCACCTGACGGCAGGAGCAGTACGGTCTTGTGCAGGGGAAGCGCCGCGGTGGATTCCAGGCCTCGCACCTTCTTCCCCGACTCTCCAGCGTCCAGCAATTCCTGGAGAAAAGGAGATGACAAAAGAAGTAAACAAACCCAGTTAATCAGAACCGTGAGAGGAGAACTGCATGGGGAGATCTGAAAGGTGGGTCGACGAGCAGGTCGGGGGGAGGTCGTGCTCACCAATGTGACGGACTGGGGCAAAGCGGCCACCTCATGCAGCTTCCTCTTGCGCTGGCTGTTGTGGAGGGCCAGCATTTTGGGGGAGAGCTCCCTGTCCAGCGGTGGTGCACTGGAACACGAGATATGACTTAGAAGAGCTGCTCCAGAGCCCATCGCGGAGTCTGTGCTGCGTCCAGGCAGCGGGGTTAAGGCGGCCCCGGCACTCACCTCTTGCCGAGCGGGCTGGCGCCATACCGGGGTTCGGCGGCGGGCGAGCAGGGGGCTCTACATGGCTCGGCTAGCGGCAGACGGAGCGGTGTGGAAGACCGCGGCTCCTGCTCGACGACAGGCAGGCATGGCTGGAAGAACGCGCTCATGTCGGCCAGGTCCGGAGCGGGGGAGAGCAGGGGCTCGGCGGAGGGCAGCATGCGCAGCTGGAAGTCGTCGTCCATGGGAATGTAGGGGGCCAGCATCTCCAGGTCCGAGTCCTCCGTGGACTAGGGAAGCGAAAACAGGTGTGTAGGTTGTGTGTAGATCCACATGATACAGGTTGGAGGATCTGCCGGACTGAGCATCACTCAGCTCTGAACTGATTATGTAGATATGAAAGTCAACTCGTTTGTAAATCGGGGATAATTAATATGTATTCTGTGTATGAGACACATACAGCTACTGCTTGTACGTACCTGTGTAGTGACTTGGGGGTCTTTGGCAAACAGTTTCTCTACCAGGTCGAATTTGAACTCCACGTCGATGTCAGAGTCCACGGAGAAGCAGAACTGCAATGGGCTGCTGGGCTGTGGGAAGGTGCAGAGAGACGGTCAAACGTGGTGACTCAACAAGAGGCGGCTTTAACAATCTCTGAGCAGCAATGGGAAAATACCGGCCCTGAGAAATTTCCATAGAGAGGTAATCAAGCTTTGTGTTCCCGCACCTCTGAGCTGGTGTTAGAGGTGAGGCCTGATGACTCCAGCCCAGAAGTAACCAGAGCACAGGGCACAGGGAAGGACAAGTCTTCAGGACTTGACTCTAGTTTAGCCATGTCCCCCTCGCTGAGGGTGGGGTCCAGGCTGAACCCCAGAGATTGGGTCGAATCACTGGGGGAGAGCGGAGATAGAGGCGACTTCTCATTGGAAGGCGGCAGCATGACATCATTGTAGACTGCAACTTGGTCCAAACCCTGCAGGATGGGTTCTGCAAAGAGAAGGATTATCAGGATAGAGATGCTGAGAACGTCAGTGATCCGACAGTCGAGCTCTACTTGGAAGTAACCACTCTCGTAAACCAAGTAACCAATTATCACTCTCCTAAAACCACATCTGAGTGGCTTGAAAGATGCACTAATGGTCTCACTGATCATCGGCCTATTTGCTAGAGTACAGGTAGATAATGGTGAGACGGGAGACTAACCAGGCATGCTGAAGTCCAGCTGGATGATGGTATCGCCGGCTGCAGGCGCCAGCTGGGTCAGGTGCTCCGGTTCGCCCTTCAGTTGCTCATACAGACTGTCCTTGACAACAGCTTCCTCGTAGCTGATGAAGTGCTTCACTGTATCTGCCTCCGGATTCTCCAGCTCCTCCAGCCCCTCCACTTCCTTGTCACCTTCCGTCTGTCGCAGAGACAGCACCAGATCCTTCTCCTCCACCCCACTGCAGGGACCACAAAGCACACTTATCATGTGACCTCAATGGAAGGCAGTCAAAGACGAATCTCACCACAGGCATAAGATGTGATCGACTCCCAGGTTGCCAAAGTATAAAAGAGGAAGGCTTTATGGAGATATTTACTGGGACTGGCAATTACCTCTTTTGGTGTTTTAGTTATCAGTGTCTGGTGTCACTTAAGGTATATTATCAATCCAACCTCTAAGCAGCAGAATTAGCTAATGTTGCTAAAAGACTTGTAATAAAGTTCCTTTGGGGTGTTGAAGGCTCACAGTAGCTACCTGAGCACGTAGTTCACACATACGATGCACTGCGGTTGTGAGTTCTTGGTGTTGTAGATGACGGTGGCCTGGGTATCTACCCACACAAAGCCACCCTTCTTGGCCAGCATCCGGTACTGTCCAGTGGTGACCTGGCCCTTGGCAAATACTGAGGAGAAACAGAGACAAAAAGCCGAAGCTGGCGTCAGACCCCCTTCCACCTTCTACCAGGGACCAACCGGACACAGCGGCACACGGGCTCAGCCAACCCGCTAATGCTTACAGTCGTGATGCATCTTTGTGAGGTGGTCCGAGTCGAGAGCGTGGTAGTACTCGTATACAGAGCGGGTCAGCAACTCCTCTGGTTTGTAACCCAACAGCTCTGTGATCCTAAAGGGGTAAAGCCACACAGAGGGCGCTGTCACCGTCAGCAGTAATACTGGAAATTACTACCCATGAGTCACTGGGAAATAACGTTTTCCATCTGGTGTAATGCCAGCTGCCTGGTGTTGGTGCAAGCAAGGGCTGGGGATAAACTGCAGACAGCACTATTGCGTTGTGACCCCCCGGCCCACCTCTCATCGCAGTAGGAGAATTTCATGTCCAGGTTGTGCCGGCTCAGGAAAGTCTTGCTGTCCAGAGGGACCTCGATGTTGGAGGGGTGAGGGATGGGCTCACAGATGAGCACCAGGTAGGGCACCGCTGGCTCTTGGTAGCCGCTGTCACTCTGCTCTTTCTTTCTATCCGGCAAGCGGACGTGTCCCGTGCAGTGCAGCACCTGGAGGAGGGCAGCAGGGGGCGCTGTCAGCTGACCACTAGTGCAGCATTAGCATAGCATGCTAGGCCAGGAATCGCTAATGCAATACAGGGAAATAGTCTAGTACTTCGTAGAAATTCTGTTCCTCCTTTCAGTACTTTCAATACTTGGATTAGAAGTTCCTAGAACAGGAAACATCTGTGAACGTGTCTGTATGAGTGTACATGTCTGCGTGCGTCACCAGCTGAACAAGCTTGGACCCACAGACGTCAAATCCAGACACAAGAAGGGAGAGCCTCACCTTCCATGTGGCTGACTTTATGTTGACAGTACGCCCCCTGCTGGTGAGTGTACATTTCATGCGCAGGAAGAAGTGTCTCTCTGTGTTCTGCTCCTTGGCCTTTTTGGGTGAACCTAGGAAGCAGGACAGAAGACGCTCTTCATCAAGAGACAGAGAGCGGACATCCGATGGGAGAACGACACACATAATGCTACAAAAATTAAGACAAATTCTTAGCTTACCTAAAAAAATGCACGTTCCATTAGACAAACCTAATGAGTGGTGGAAATTATTTTTAGCAATAATGGTAGAAACCCACAATAGATGGGATGACCCTGGACTGGCACTCAGTACTTGTTTGACCCAATTCATTAGCGTTCTGAAAGTGGATTAAACTGATTAACCAGCACTAGACAGAGTGCAGCCTTCCTGTCAGGCACGGGCTCTAAAACCCCATTCGGCTTGTTTTTACTTGATGTAGGTCCTGATATTCAACTGAACACTGTTTGGATTTCTACCAGGTGTGTGTGTGTGGGTTGGGGGAGGGGGTATGTATATATTACATTGTGGGGACTTAATGTGATTAAAAAAAAAAACATGTTTTTCTCACATAATGGGACCATTTTTTTTGGTCCCCACAAGAGGAAATGCGATTTCATAAAAATGAATGGTTGCTTATGGTTAAGGTTAGGGCGGAGGGGGGAGTTAAGGTCATCATAATTAGGGTTATGCCCGTAGAAGTGAATGGACATTCCCCACAAAGATATAAAAAGTGTGTGTGTGTGTGTGTGTGTGTGTGTGTGTTTAAAAAGGGGCAGGTTTGAGTTTTAATATAAATAAAAAATAGT
>JAODLD010000045.1:838955-882165 GCA_026781065.1 Mormyrops boulengeri | reverse complement strand
CATCCCATCCAGGGTGTGTGTGTGTGTGTGTATATGCAGGAATCACATCCCATCCAGGGTGTGTGTGTGTGTATATGCAGGAATCACATCCCATCCAGGGTGTGTGTGTGTGTGTGTGTGTGTGTGTGTGTGTGTGTATGCAGGAATCACATCCCATCCAGGGTGTGTGTGTGTGTGTGTATGCAAGAATCACATCCCATCCAGGGTCTGTGTGTGTGTGTGTGTGTGTGTGTGTGTGTGTGTGTGTGTGTGTGTGTGTATGCAGGAATCACATCCCATCCAGGGTGTGCCCCAACTCTGTGCCTTATGCTTCGTAAGACAGACTCCAGGCTCCCCAGTGATTGTGACCGGTGGTTAGGAGATGAATAGGCCAATGAAAAATTTGGTGTGAGCCATGAGACCATCACTGGCTGGTCTCACCTAGCGCTGCAGCAGCAAAACTCCAGCGACACACAGACCTCACCTGTTCTGTGTATGAGGATCTCCCTCACTTCCTCGTGGTCACAGGGGTGGGCAAAGTCGAAAATGCTGTGGCCTGTGAGGTCAAACTGGGAAGGCGAGAGAGAGTGCCGTTGAGGAGAAACACAGTGTTTCCTGAAGCCTGCCAAGTTGACGGGTTCAGCAGCAGCTTAAAAGGCAGTCTAAGGCACACTGAGGCCAGGGAGTGCACGTACCTGGGTGAGACCCATGCATTTGTCGACGTTCTCCGAGAGGTACACAATGTCACCGTCCTCGGACAGCACCATGAGGAAACCCTCCAAAGCTTTCAGGTAGAAGGTGTTCAGTTGGCTGTCCAGCTCAGACTCCTCCATAGGCTCATCTGAAAGAGGTCGACGGCGTTGACTCATGACATAATACCACCCTCAAGGATCCACGTTGATAGGAGCAGCACTCCCTGAAAAGCACAAACCGCACTCCTGCAGAAGCATCCCATTCCAAAAGGTACTGACCTGAGCTGAGCAGCCTCCGCATTCGCAGGTAGCTGATGGTCAGCCTCATGATGGAGGCCTTGTCCAGGTTGGAGGTGACGCTGTGCTGGAGAGGCAGCTGGTGCGCCAGCTCGTAAAACACCTCGGACTCCTTGCCACGTCGACATCGCGCCGCATCACGGGACTTCTCCTTCCGGCGCTCTGAACTTACCCTGTGGGAAAGAGGACGCATAGCCCATCAGCGCGCGGCTGCCCAAAGGCCCCTGCGCCCGCGGCCTGAACAGCAGCTGCCCGAAGGCAGGGGGGACCGAGACCTGAACAGCGGCTGCCCAAAAGCAGGGGGGCCCGTGGCCTGAACAGGGGCTGCTGTGTCGCTAGGGAGAACGCTGACTTTGTACAACTGTTACATAGAAAACACTGACCATTAGTGAAATCTAGATTTCTAATAAGTCTTAATATGACAGACCTGCAGGAGAATGAATCTCATTGCATTTTATCCCAGTTCCAGAGGTATTTTCCATCGACTCACTATTCAGCTGCATTTGAAACCCCTTAAATGAGCCAATATGGCCGCTTCCACACAAGAGGAAATGAGCTTCTTTGCATTTCATGCTTATGGTTGAACATTTAAACTTGATCACTGCTAATGTATCACCTTTAATGGCTTTTTGACTGCAAAGCGATGCAGTGACACTGGGTTGGAGCATTAAGGTGTGAATCCAAAGCTCAGCCAAGCTGGCATCCATGGCCATATCTCATCTGTGGTATTTCTTTATAACTCCAACCACTACCACCATCACGTTGGCAAAATCTACTGGTGAAGCAGCATTCATCCCATTTAATGAAGGAGGAACCCCAAGCATTTCATTAGGTCTAACACTCAAATAATGCCAAACTGGCAGACATTCTACTTTACCTTGTTTACCCAAGGCTTAACTAATATGTATACTTTGAATGTGTCAATGTTCTAAATTACATACTAAATACTATTACATTGTCCTAGACCTTACGGCACTACGGCCATGTGGCGCGTTTCCCTGAGGGTGATCCGACACACAGGATTCTCATTGCGGGGGACCTGAGCAGCTGGACCAGGCTGATCGGACGCCCACGTAACACCAGGCTGTGGCAGACAGACGGCCATTTCTGTGGCCATACCGCTTGTCAACCAGAGGGGTCACCCACCGGGATCCCGAGGCGTTTCGTCGTGTGGTGGGTGTGGCAGCGCTCTGTACCAGGGCATGCTGCCCAACCCGAGTTGACCTAGACCTTCAAGCTGTATTTTTATCATCTACTTTGTCAAAATGTGTAGGTTTGTTGTTGCATATTTCCAAAAGCAATCAGGTCATCATGCTTCTGTTCTGTCTAATCTGCATAGCAAAAGGAAACTCGTATTTTGGCTCAAATTAGCTAGGTATTTTAAAAAAATGGCTCTGTTTTACAGCTGGCGTTTCTCCAATCCTCACACCCGTCTGACGACCAAAACTTGTCATTTCCAAAGCACTTAGCTAGCTGAAGAGCTTTGGGGAAAGGCAAAGTGAATCAACACCTCTTATTTTTGGCAAAAGCTCGGTCTGACGTATCTGCCAGTGGCAGAGGCATCGGAGTCTATATAGCAACCCTGAGACCCAGGCTGGGAAAAGGGGATGAGGAAAAAACCCGGGAAAGCCTGGGAAGGAATGAAGACATCATATGGTCAGAGGGCAGAGCCTGGGTGAAGGGCTGTCCTCTGCATGGTATTCCTCTGATAACAAGCCAGCTTTCGACCATGAAAACAGGAAGATCAAGAAGCAGCATGTGGATTTGCAGAATACTTTAATAATACAGTCAAAAGCATATTAGGAAATGCCACTGATACATACAGAAGACAAACTGACTGATTCTTGAGTGCTAAATGTTTCCAACATAGGTCTTTACTTTAAAACTCTCGGCGTGAGCCTAATCTGGACATTTCTGCACACCGACTACAAAACCACAGAAATTACCGGGACAAAGTAACAACCATGGTAAGCCAACCTTTAAATATGACAAGCTTCTGAACAAGTCTCTGAATGTGTAATGGACGTGGCAGTCTCAGGCTGGCAAGACAGCCACGGTGCCAGTCAGAGCAACCAACTGGCATTCACCAGTAACTGCAGAGCAAGTCAATGCTAACGTTGGTACCTGAAATGTCAGAATCCTCAGCAGGGACACAATGATGCACAAAACCTAGATACTACAGCCTCTCAAAAAGTACATCATCAAACTGCACGCAATAAAAGCCTTTTGCAAAATACAAATGCAGACACATACACCCAAATCCATTAAAAAAACGAATTATACTTCAAACGGCAATCTGACAACATATGTGCTTTTTGTATAAGAGGTCACATAGTGAACTTTAACATAAACTACAGATTCAACGCCTCCCTTCTTCACGAGACCCAACTGTTTGGGCAGGTGTTCGGAGAGGCTCCCGGAGGTCAAAAGGCTCTGAAGTAATAAAACCCCCAGAGGCGCCATTGTCCGACAAGTTTTCCCAGAGATTCTCGGGGAAGAAAACAAACAGCTGCTGTAACCTTACAAGAAAACGGAGCCATTTCATCTGGAGACACGCACCAAGGGGCTACCCCTGGCCATAGCCCCTAGAACACAACCAGTGCTGGGGAAGTTACTCAGAAAAGTAATCCATTATAGACAGAGGTGGAAAGTTCAGGTTCAGAAAGTCCACAACCAGGCCAGTTGAGTACTCTGACTGTGTGTATGTCTAAGCTCAACTCGGTGGTTGAACCAAAACTTTGGTCTGG
Organism: Mormyrops boulengeri; assembly: GCA_026781065.1. Classification (NCBI taxonomy): domain Eukaryota; kingdom Metazoa; phylum Chordata; class Actinopteri; order Osteoglossiformes; family Mormyridae; genus Mormyrops; species Mormyrops boulengeri. Next base: position 878,450 of record JAODLD010000045.1, on the reverse strand, counting down.
ATTTGGACTTTCAGGACCTGAATTTTTCACCTCTGTGACTTCCACCAACACTACATACAACTAAGCATTCTGGAGCTAACCCTGTCCTTAGTTCCTAAAATATAACGAAACATTATGCTTGAGGATTTGTTTCCCCTCCAAACCTCAAATTTTTTATGGTCTGTGACTATTTCTTTTGTGGCATAAGCTGCTGTCTTGGTGCCAGAGTTTTAGAGAATATTGCTAATATTTGCTTCCAGAAAATTACTAAGAGCCTGATGAAATCTCATTTAGTCGTTCACTAACAAGTTAATTTCAAATATGAACAGGCCCTCTCTCCAAAACAGACGTCAATTCAATTAAGAAATACACTTTCACTATGGCCAAAGGATTAAACATGTAGGCTGAAAGAGAAAACGTTTTTACACCACATCTAATGCATGCTTCATCATGTCTGGAGCACAATGGCCCACTTCACACACAACTCAATGCTTAGATATTTGTTCAAGTCAAAACTAAATCATCTTTGGCTAGGATGCCTGGCACACACACAGCCAACACTGGCTACTCCTACTGCCTTCCCCAAATTGAGCAACACAGCAAACCCAAGCCAAAGGTTCAACATCCCTCTTGACTGGTTTCGCTAAGCTACTGCATAGCAACCAGGGGCTCATGACGTCAAGTCTGTGGCAAGAGTCAAAATAGAAATCAGAATCAGTGTTTTTGGCACCTTGACATCAAGGACAGGAAATTGTTCACTGCGGCATTTAAGCATTTCACTGCAGGTTGTACTATGTATGATGATGCATGTGACAAATAAAATTTGAATTTGATTTTTCTTTTAATTAATTTACTGACAACATAGAGATTGTTCATAGCAATAGCAATTGTGTTAAGATGGTGTAATACAACTTGATGCAAAAGGTGAAATCGAACAGCAACCCCTCACTTGCACTGATGATACCAGCCTAATGTTGAGTGGAAGGAAGGTTGCTAATTATGAAAAACTGGGAACCGCCCAACAGGGGACAAGTACCACAATTCACTCAATTAACACAATAATACGACCAGGCACCTGACCAGAGACACACCAATGCTAAAAAATAAGAATTCAGCTGCCAGAAGTCTTTTTGAAAGCAACACACACACACACACACACACACACACACACACACACACACAATGCAGTACGTGCTATATGCTGTCCTGCCTTTCACTGATCATCACTGAAAATCATAAACAATGTCTACTTGTTCCAGGAAGGACATCAATCCAAACATTTAAATAAGGTTAACTGATACCTCACTGAACTGCTCTCAAAAGGTAGCCCTTTACAACAGGCCACGAGGCCCTGTAGATATGCTGGATTACTTTCACTGTGAAATGTACCGATAAAGCCATCCTAGCTGGATGAAATGCGGAGAGAGCACATCAGAACCGATTTTATTTTGGGCAGCGGCCTGGTTTAGGGTTTAAGGCTCTGGCTGAGGACTGGAGGACAGCACTGTTAGTCTGGAGTTCCCCCCACGCTCCTGTGTTTCTGCAGTGTCTCACATGGCCAGGAGCTCAGCTGCCTCAAACTGGCTTTCCTGTATGAATTTGTGCGTACGCAGGAGTGTGGCACTGTGAGAGACGGCCGAATTACCCTGGACACAACAGGCCCTGTGTCCAATATCTGCAGAGACCCCTGGATCACAATGTGCCTGGCTGCATAGCTACTGGAAACCCAAGGAGCGTGTCAGGTCAGCCAATATCAGAAAGTGTACGACGTGCTTCAGGCATTCAATGGATTGGCTCAAAAAAAAAAAAAAATGCTGATTTTTTATAAAACTGCCAAAGAATTACCAAAGAAGCTACTGAAATTTAGCTTGCTAGTTTATTGTTCATTAGTGAAGTTGAACAGCTAACTTTTGCCTCTGGTAAACATGTAACAGAGCAGCTATTCTAATTCAGAGCACATGGACCATAAAATATCTGAGATTCTATTAAACTCTGCAACAATTTCATACAGATGTTTTTTTGTTTTGTTTTATTTACTTTTCTACGACAAACCTATTGTTCTTGTTCAATATTAATTAACCCTTCAAAAGTACAGCAGAAAGACCTACCTATACCCATCAGTTACTATAGTTGTCATTCATATAGCAGCAGGAAATATGTCACACGGTATCAAAACAACAGCTGAGAGCAGGAACTTTTAGTTCTAGGCTTGTGGCTGTTTCAAAGGCGGGTTATGAGTTAGAATGACGCGAGAGACGCCACACTGGCCAAGGTTATCCGCTTTAGGACACGTTCATACCAATCAAGGCGTATATGTGGAAGAGATACGCAAATTATAGCGGTAATACAGAGCTGTGTAAACATACGCGTATATTTTAATATCATAACCGTGACACGTTATCGCCTTATCACGTGAATGGGACGTTGGCACGAGGCGGCCTGTCACTCCGTCAGTACCAGTGCTGTACCAGCCGTGGAAAGTTTCTTACAATTAAGAAACCAGACGAAATTACCAGGCGAACCACTGCTGAAAACCGCGAACGCTCCATGTGGCCACCATTAAGGTACATACATAGTTAACGTGGGGTTTATTATGTGACATTTTAGAGGATTCACCATGAACGCCAGGCTGACGAGCTGGAAATGTGAGGTGTTTCGTGCGCCGGGCTCTCGGACAATCAGACGGTATTTCTACCCGAAAAGCTTTTTCCTGGGATCGTTACCCAGGCAGCATTAAGTATATTACAGCGGATATGGGCGATCAGGATGCGCTGGCAATGCTGTCTGCTATATAAGAAAATGGCGACGCCGGAGGAGAGTCAGCCATCGGAGCCGGACAGAGGGTTAAAGTACTCAGCGACTCGCGCTAAACGAAAGACAACGAGACTCTAATTAATAACACACCAGCCGGCTGTCAGCTGGCGCTCGGCTCGCATCGCAAAGCGCATAAACAGTAATGTAAGACACTGGGAGAAAAGCAGGCGCAGCCTACCTTTTCCTTTCAGGGAGAACTCCAACATCCATTTCTGGGAGAAAAAGGCGGGTCTGTGTGCTAGGTGATCCCAGCCCCAGAGCTTCCCCCCGGCCCGAGTCCGGACCCCGCGTACTCAACTATTTCCACGGAAAAAAATAAGAAAATAAATCTAAGCCCGGAATTATTTACTTTTATCTCTCCTGGTTTGTGGATTATCACAAGGCCAACTCTGCGGTAGGATAAAGACCGACCAGCCGAAGCGGCTGCCTCAGGGTCCTCCGGCAGGTCTCTTCGCTCGTACAGCGCGTCCCCAGCGCCGGACTACAGTCTGACCTGCGATCGGCGTGTGACGACAGACCTGCCTGCCAGGCCCCGCCCCTCCTCGGGAACGCGCAGCCAGTCACGTGCCTTTTCGCCCGTGGACGCGCTTGAGGTTTCGTCATGCGAGTCGGTCGTATATTCGACTGGGTTCATGCTAATATTAACGGCCTTAAGTATCTACCTGAGTGATCCTGCGAGCTGTTTTAAAAAATAGTTACTGAATTTTTGAATGTTACATTTTCTTTGCTTTTGTAAGACTGGCTTCGCCCCCTCGTTAATTGCTCATAGACCTGTGTGTCGTATCTGAAATGTCAGTTTTAGACTTTATCCTAAAAGACAGTATCGCCAAAAATACAACAGTGAAACAACAACTTTCAGGGCAGAAAAGACTTAATAGACCCATAGAAATACTTGAATTCCCGTACTATTCATGTGAATTAGTCGTACATCTGCTATGGTATATATATTTCTGTTGAACCAGTGCAATGTAGCAGCAATACCTCATGTTTTTTTCTGTTCGAACCACAGGAGTATATTTAAATGTTTGATTGCTTTGATGATTATTTAAGTAATGAAAATCGCTGCAGAAATAGATACACTGAATACTTATGCTACTTTTACTACTATTGTATGTACTGCAAACAGGTTACATGGTAAATAAAGGCCAGAATATAATTTAATATACGCTTAATTTAGTATATTCTACGTGATTTAGTATTTCTCACTGAAATCGTAATGACATTTACCGGCATCTTACCGCGTGTTTTGCTGCGCCTCAGTATGAAAGCAAACGGCTAAATGTTAATACATTTTCATTAAAGGAAACGCGAAAAACACATTTTTTTAGCTTTGAAAGCAGCAACGATAGCAAAGGGGTGATCTTAGATCGGTCCTAAGTCCTCCATTGATCTAATATCTCTCTTCACTGATTATATAGAGAAAGATGGGGACCACGCAGCTGCCATGAAGCTGCACATGTGGACAGTCCGATATGCGGCATGACTGGACTCGGAACTGCCGCTCGGTTACTCATTATGCGTCAGGAAACAGTGTTTTCCGTTAATGTACAAATCTCTGACTAAAATGTTTAAATGTGGTTAAATACTTTGATTGTCCAACACAACGGTTTACAACTGCATGCTGCTGGCGTCATTTTGCTATAGTTGTTATATAGCTGCTTAAAATGTTTGCTAACCTCTGAAAGTACTTTAGATAGATAGATAGATACTTTATTAATCTTGAAGGAAAATTAGGAATAATTGTAAATTGTGGGTATTTCTGGTGACATAATTGGTCGAGCCACTAAAACAATTTTTTCATCTACCATCTTGCTCCCCATGAGACAGACACTGATCAGAGCGAGGTTGGGCAGGTCACACTGCACTGTCTGCCGGCTGGGGCCAGGGGCCCTGGGGCTAGGGGCCCAATGGCAGCATCAGTCTGCTGGCCCTGGAATTTGAACTGGTGACCTTCTGGTCACACATACAAGTACTGAGCCACACATTGCCCCTGCTAGTTTACAAATGATGGGAAAATGCTTTATTAACAAATGATAATATGTAGACACCTAATAAAGGAAAAGTCAAATCGTCCATTCAGTTCCCCCAAGGCAGTGAGGGTTAGTTGTCATTTGGCACTGAAGTGACAACAGGAGTGTGAACCTGTGACAGATCTATGAGTAAATAAGCCGAACAGACAGGGTGTGGCGCGAAGGTGGAGAGAGTTCAGCAATGTTGGCTTCAGATCTCCCTCTGTGGTTCACATACTGTTAGTCACACTCAGTACATACTCAGTACATACTCAGTACATACTCAGTACACACAAGGCTGCATCTGAACAGAGACCCCAGAAGGCCTTGCTGTCGCAAATGATATAGTCAACTTGTGTATCATCAATGTATCTCATGCTGCTGTTTTTCGTTTGTCAAATATAGTCAAAGTTATGAAGATATTAATGTGTGCGACGCTATAAATGTCTACAAAGTGAAAGCGCTAGTGAATGCGTTCATTAGTTTTAAAAAATACTTTTAATGCTCTTCTATCTACCTGTCCAGATGATTTCAAAAATGATCACACTGGAGCAAAAACAAAGCCGTCAGCTTCACACTTACCTCCACAAGCTGGCTACCTGTCAGCATTAGATAGGATTCATAAACACTAGTCACCTTTAATGCCTAAACTTATCTTAGCAATCTATCTCTTCCACACACTAGCTTGATTACTTTGGTTGCTCAGGTGCTGGCTATCTTGCAGCATAGATCAAAAACACGAATGGTAGCAGAATCTGTTTCTGTTTGGCATTGAGAGAATCCCTCTATACTTCATTCTACTTAAATCAAAATGCTACACTAAACAGATTTTCCCTGATTAATTTAATTCGACTGACATCCCTCCTGGGGTGGCATCTACCTTGTGCTTCTTTGGGTTGGCTTGCAGTGGATCGATTTTGATTTCATTAAAGCTGGCGTGATCATGAGAGGCCTTTGCCCGTGGGTGTAGGAGGTAAAGACCTTGCAGGGTCATGACATCAGTCATGTGATGTTTACTTGCATGGAAACCCAGTGTCAGTTGCAGCTAAAATGATTTGTAGTTAAGAGTGGAGCTGTAATCCCAGGAACTGTCCTACCCATAAAGCACACCACCTCCCCACAAGGATTAGCCAGTCTGCTGTATTGGTGGCTTCCTGGCTTGCATGTCACGTCAGACTGGGGGTCATGTCAGGCCTGCTTCTCCTGCAAATGGTGAGCAGCTCCCTACCACCTGCAAATGTGCAGTGTCCCAGAAATCTGTCATTCTGAATGGCAGTAAACATTTTCTGGCATGAACTTCAGAAAACTTTACTACCGTAACCCCCCCCCCCCACAGACACACACACTCACCCAACCCACCCCGGGGGATAAACTTTCACCTTCTTGTAATCATGATGCTTGTGGTGAGATGTCTGAGGTTATTATATATTATGTAAAGATTATATAATTTTTAATTATATTAAATTATATAACTACGTCATTTTACAGGAAAGCAGTACAGCAGTAACTGGATAATGGATAAACTTCTGACCTACCTATCTAAGAGTGCATGCACCCTAAAGGTTTACAGATCCCAGAGTTTGCAGTATTTTGATTTTTATCAGAGCACAAGCGATGAGAAGGGTTGAGCGCGTCAGTGACGGTGTGACGCGCAGATGGGAGTGACCGCTGGCAGTACACTGATTTCACTCTCCAACCCAGGGAAGGGAAATGCCATAATAAATTTCATAAACATTGTCTGTAACAGCACAAAGGCACTAGCAATAACAAGTTTTTTAAAAATTATTGGTAAAAGAAGCAATGTAATAATAAGACAGCCTTACTGAGAGGCACAAGGTGGCGCACTGCACACTGTACACTGTAAACACCACTCCCTTTCCAGTGGTCTCTGTGAGCGCCCCCCCCCCTTTGAAATGAGCGTTTCTCCTCAGTAAACATGCTATAAACACCTGTTGTTAGCTTGGTGGGCTCCTATTACATAAAATTCATCCTAAACTAAGGTGCCCTGTACTAACAGGACTTGCAAAAGTGGGTCAGCCTGGCCCTCAGGGCAATAGTCTAACTTTGCTGCTGCTAAGCGGTGAATGGAGGGTCATGGGTGGAGGTGGGGTCTGCACGGGGCAGCCAGTGGATGCATGGCTTCTTGCAGAAGAACCAAGTGCAGATACCCTGTGGAGGCCCCTGCCGACAGGTTGGACCGGGACAGGATGGGTTTTGATGCAAATCGGCCCCCTGGAGGCACATGCTGGTGTCATTGTAGAGCGAAAGCTATCATGAATATGAATGGGTTTAAGTAGTTTACCATCAGGCAAAACCACAATGCTATTTGTGGGACAATGTGTCCGCGGCCTAACAGGATGCCGTAAACAGCAAAGGTGGCAGAAATAATCACTATTGTGCAAAATCCCCCCGAGGGTAACACTGAATGATTCTTCAAGAAGGGAGTGTCTCGGATACCTGACTCATTGTTTCTTTGTGGTTTTCGTTAGGTGGGAAATTCTTTGCTCTGCCGACTCCCTAAACTCAAATGCTCTCAGGATGTGGACTTCAGGACGTGGGAGGAACTGGTGTCAGTAAAAGAGTTTTGACAGGCCTCGGCTGTGGGCAGGTGCACATTTCGTCTTCTGCAGCTGGTCAGCATCTCTTAGATGGCATTCACTCAAGTTGAACGTGAATGTAAACCGTTCTTACAGATTTGCTTCCATCTCACGAATGTCTGTATGGTTCTTTCTTGCAAACACATAGCCAGGCCGTAGAGATCTGTGTCAGCCTGTCTTCTGGGCACGTCAGCTGTGACAGCTCATCGGCGAGCAGGAAAAGGCCCAATGTACAGAGCCGACACCACAGGGCATCAGGGAGGATGATAGATGCCCAAATACCACCGTGTACAACCGTCACATACAGAGAGGAGGAAGGAGTCTTTTCCGAAGTAGCTCGCTGCAGTTTCTGCCAAATAATTTCAGTAAAGGTCACAAGGAGACAGAGTTTCCACAGGGCCACTGGCACGTAATGCGTAGGACAGACTTTCTAAGGATGCACATCGGACACACGAACTCAAAAAGGGCCAATGGGGAACCTCAGCTCAACTTGGAGCTTGAAATGGAAGCAGGGCTGTTGCTAGACCCAAACTAAAGGGACACGAGCCCAGGCAAAATGTTGCCATGTCCCATTATAATCAGAGGAAATCAATAACGAATGCACTACAGTTCCCATGATGCCCCACAGTAGCCCTCAGCTTCTTAAAGGGCACTTGTTACACTTGTAGACAGTCAGAACACTGGCCTCCATGGAGATGGATGTATATAAACATTTAACAGGAGGTAAACCACATAGCAAACAAGATAATGCTAGTGTAATGTTAAGGCTGGTTAGGTAGCCTAACCTGTAAAAATGCAGATTAGGCCATTAAATCAAAGGCATTAGTCAAGCTACCATCAAGAGTATTACGTTGCATTAACAAATAAAGGGAGCATTGTTCAGTTAATAACTGCTCATTTTCCAAGCATATTATCATGTCACTAAAATGACAGCTACTTGGCATCACACATATTTTTATTCGTGTTCCAAAATGGACTGGAGGCTTTATAGCTGGGATACTAAAGGTCTTTGTGTTTGTATGGCTCTGCGGTCTCATTATCTTTTAAAGGGTGGTGCCAACTTGTGATAACAATGGTTACAAACATTTGGGTGCAGTTTTGGTGTGGGAAAGGAAGTGAACACAGCAGGTAGCCTGTGTATCTGTTTTTATTTATTCAAGAAAGTTTGTGTAATAAATGTAATGGAATCTATTTTTATTGCCGTAGTCAATGCCAGGGCAGCTATAAATAGGTTAATAAGGTCCTGCTTCTCCTGTAAAATATGCAGCAAAAATAGATTAATAAATTCTGTGTTAAGTGAGTTGTTTACCAGATAGAAAATCTGGCCTCAGTGCCACCTTCAGTCTGGAACGGAGATGGGAACAAAGTGCCTAGATCCATGAGCTTAGGTCTTTATAGAGAGACATGCTTGGGGCTTGGGTGGAATCTGCTGTTCTGGTGGGCAGGATGGACTGGGAACTGGCCAGCTGACCGTGTCACAGGCATGTAGGGAAACATGCTTTATCTGTTATATGGGTTATGTTCTCTTACAGGACATACTGCAGTAAGACAGGCCACAGGTTACCGTCAGCTTGGCTCCGCGTGAGTCAGCCGCTCACGCCATTGCTCAGCTGCTGCTGACATCACGTTTGCTTAGCAGTGGCTCGCAGCATGTGGCCTGTTCTGAGGAACCCACTGAACTTCTCAGCAGTTCTGACTGTCGCAGCAAGAATTAGCAACTGGAAAACACTCAGTGGAGAAAGGAAAAAAACAGCCTTTTTAGCACTAGTGGGAAAGTCTGGACCACATTCTACTATCTTTGGCCTATGCCCCTGCCAGCCCCCCCCCCCATTAAACTCCACCCCTCTCATTCCTTTATCCATGCAATCCTGCATCTTTTCCAGAAAGTCAGTTTCCATTCCTCAGAAAAAGCAGTGTAAGGCCACGTCGCCTTTTTGGCACTGCGTACTCCGCGGGGATCCTCCTCATTGGTCCTTCGGGGACGGATGAGGGTGGAGTTTGGCTTGGGGGACGCACGGGCTGGGGCAGAGACAAAGGCGCACACTGAAGAGAACTTCACACGTCTGCATGAAATGTGTTTCTGTTTGTTTTCTTCGCACTGGGCCTCTTCCACATCCACGGTAACATGGCAGTGAGAGATACGTGGGTTTGTCCTAAGAATAAAACAGTCTGGAAGGTTCTTCGGCAACGTCTGTAGGGGACCTTGAGAAATCTGCAGAGCTATTTCCCGCATAGCATGAGCCTCTATCCTGGAAGATCCATACAAACCTGTTTTAGGTTAAGAAAATAAATGTGTAGTTCACCCATATAGATGTAAAAGCTGAAATAAACACAACAACAAGATAATAACCTGTGATCATCATAACTACAGCAGTTTCACATTCTACTGAAAACTGCATTCATGGTAATCAACTAATTTTTACATTTGAAGGACCCACAGCACGGTGCAGTCAGGTAAAGCTCACTTCTTCCAGATGAGTGTGATGCCACGTGGCAGTGAGGCACCGCGACTCGGGGAAGGAAAGTCAGATTTATGACAGTTTCACAGTGGGATGAGCATGCAGACAATTCATACCCATCAGCACGGAGCAGAGAGCGGCCGCCTCCAGTTACCCACGCTAGACGACCTGGCCAATTACTGCCACGCTTTTCCATAAACAAGACGATTAGAATTATACTTTCCCTCTCACACATGTTTGCGTTGCCATTTTCCGCAAGCTGACCAACAAATCCCTCACCAACAAGGACTCAAAAATCAGATAAAATCTCAAAAACTTTTGACAGAAGATAACCGTGACGATATCAGTTGCCATATCTAACATTTCTCAGCAAATTTGCCCACAAAAGATAACTGCATGATTTAACCCCTCCCAAACACAGAAAAGGAAAGCATTTGCCTTCATGATTTTCCACGTAAAAATGACACATTTAATAATGAGGAAAATGTCACAGGATATATCATTATTATTGAAGCAGACTCAGACTGGGACGGCTGTGCATTCAGGCCCAGTAAGCTGACTGGAGACAATGGTGCCAATCCTACGGTGGGGGTCGAAGTCACGCTGAGGCAATACTCTGCCTAGGGAAAAAAATCCTTTTTTCCTGAGAAGAATGTAAACATGAGGTGCATGAAAATGCCCGTGTCAGCAGATCAGCATCAGCAAGCCACACTGGAGTTTAGTTGCCGGTTCGAGGGTCCGCTTTCCCACAAGCTGCGTGGACCTAACCGGCTCGTCTTTGCATTTGAGGCTGTGTGTTACAAGTCCAGTCAAGCAAGCAGTCCCGACCCCAACACAACAGACAGCCCGCACATCTCACACAAGCTACTTTATGAAGCTTTAGCGTAAATAGATTGCTCAAGGCTTCCCATTCATTCAGACGGAGCTGGGTCTCATCACTGAGTATCGGTTTCAGAAGATTCCGGGAATCAGAAGTAATTCAAATGTGTGTCTCAGAGCTGACAGAGTGCCAATAAGAACGCGGCTAGCGGCTGAAGCGCCTCTTCAACTGCACTCCTCCATTAGTATCTGGAGTATCTGGAAAAATATGCTATAAGAGGCCAGCAAAAGGCAGGCATAACCGGAGATGTCGAGGGCAGCTCTGATGGAGGGCGACAGAGGAAGCTCTATCTTTCCAAAAGCTCTGGGGACGTGTAAGAAAAGTCCCTGAAGACATCCTGAGAGATGGAGGTAATTACTGGCTCCTCGATAGGCGTGAGTGAGGCCTCCTCTTGTGTGAAGTCCGGGTCAAAGTTGCTCACATCCTCTGTGGCTTTCTGTACCGAGGAAAACACACCAAAGGTCAGGAAAGCAACAACAGAAACATTCCGATTCCTGCATTTCTAACAAGAGATTCATTGAATTTTACAGAACATGACCCTGGGTGTGACTCCATCCAGCTTACGCAATACTGCCTTATGGCTGTGACACAAACAGAAATATGGCTCTATGTTTTGTGTGTGTTAATCTATATCATTCATTGCCTCATATCTAGTTTAGTGTCACCAAGTCACCTAACCACACGTTTCTGGTTTTTTATTTTAACCGCATTTAGGACCATGGAGTGATCTCTCATTCCATGGGGCCGCCACATCATACTGCTGCCTCCCATTGTTTTAAATCAAGCAGAGATTGAGAGAAAACAGGAACATAACCAGTATTTGCTCTTTAAATCAGCAGCCACACCACAGATCCCAAGCGGAGACTCGAACCCTGGTCCCAGAGGTGTGAGGCAGCAGTGCTAACCACCACCATGCCTCCCCCGGTTAAATGTTATATACAACATGACAGCTGCAGTAACGATTGCTCTAACGGTTATACTGATTAAAGCAAAATTATTTTAAAAAATGTGTCAAAGCAAACATTAGCATATGTTACATTTTAGATATTGTTGATAGACCTAAAAGGTCATTTATCGATTTCCCGATCTTAAACCAACGTACTGATGACGTATGTGTGCTGTCTGGGTTAATAAGAGAACTGAGGGAATGTAAAAGTTACTTTCCTTAGTAACTAATTAGTTTTATATGAAGTAATTGGTAAAATAATTGAATTACTTTGGAATGAAGTAACTAGTAACTGTAACCAATGGCTAATTTTCAGTAACATGCACAACACTTATAATGAGTGATGTTATTGTATGCCACAGTGCAATACAGTGGTTGGTAGCACATTATACAGCCCACTGTAGGTCCCGCCCCAACATTTCATCCGATGGTAAGTAGATATCAGACTCACAATCCGGGGCTTAAATGGAGGCTCGAGGTCCCTTCGGTTCAGCAGCTCCCAGTCGATGGAGCGGAAGAAGGCGTGCCTGGTGATGGCGCTCTCCCCCCCGCTGGCTGACACAGAGCCCAGCCGCTGACCAGGGTTTTTGGTCAGGAGCTGCGAGGACGAGGAGAAGGGCTCAAATACCCCAGAATATTCAAAAACACGAAACGATCCGTCCGAAAATCCAGATTTGTCTTCTCATAGAAAGGTTCACATTTTTAAACTTAGGATGCAAACTTTCACTACTTTTTCCATTCAAGTTCACTACACTGAGACATTATCCCTAATGCCTAAATACCTACGGCTGCTTTATAGTTCAGGTGCAATGTTTATCGTCCTCATTCCATCCGACAATGAAAACTCTCATCAATAGTTTTAACTTTTCTGTCCGTCCATCCACTGGCCAGTGTCACAGCATGGCACAGACACACCACATCCACACACATGAGATGGCACTTAGTCTGTTGGGAGGAGCCAGAGTGCACAGAGCCCCCCCGCCCCCCACGTACACACACACACACACACACACACACAGAGGAGACTCAGACCCCCAGTTCTCAGCGGCTGTGAAGCAGCAGCGTTTCCCGCTTAGGTACCAGGCCACCTTTGTCACCGGACTACAAACTGCTCAATCACTCAAGAGAATATGGTTTATTCAATTTATTGTCATTATCTGAAAATCTAGACTTAATTATAGAACTAGGGCCGAACAATTTATCAATTTCAAATTGAAACTGATAAATTTGAAATCACACCATTAGCAAGTCGCAAAGGCTGGAATTTAGGATGTGCATTATGCAGGAATTCTCCCCCACGGTTTAAAACCGTTGTGAGAATATTTTTACAAATTCATGCCATCCTCCTTGTGTGACAGTCAATCTCACCAATCAGAAGTGCTATGCTCCTCACATGCCAGTCATGCTCACCAATCAGAAGTGGCCCAAGGCAACGGTGTATACGCCCACAAACAAGCACATAAAACCCAAGGAAAATGTTACATTTGCAGTGCAAAAAGATATTGATTGTAAGTGAATGATCTACCTATTTCATGTCAGACGGTTTTCAGAAAGGTCCTCTTATTATCTGCGGGATCCCTGTTGTTTTTGCTTAATGGAATTCTTTCATTTCTATTGCTATTACTTTATTTAACTTAACACAGTCACAGCTTGTGTAAAAGCTGTTTTATGTTTGATTGTTATCTGCTAAATTTAAAATGTAAATCACATGTTTAACTTCTCATCCTTGCTTTAGAATATAAAGTTAATATTTTGGTGGTATCATGTGGTCATGCTGCGTCAGGTTTTAAATCATAAACACTGAATACTGAACTGAAGCTTGACTTAAAAAAAATTATACCGCAAACCAAACTGCAATCTGTCGGAAAATTAATAATTAGATATTTTCCTCAAATCATTCAGCCCGATATAGACCCCATATTTTTGAAGAGGTAAGTACAGGACTTCAGTGGCTATTTGCTGAATTGATGTACATTTCACTGTGTTTTGCTGTAACTGCAGTGTTCTGACACTGATATGGACTAAAGAAGCTCTCCATGTGACGACAGAGTAAAGAGTACATCCTGACAGCGTGTGACTCTCACAGCACCTCATTCAGCTGTATTTCAGAGGACAAACTGGACACAGTGACAGACTGACGATGAATCACAAACCCACCTTCATGAGGTAAATGAATGTGTGGTAAGTGCCAGGATGGTCTATGATCTAGCTGCCCTTTCTGAGGGTCACTAGGGGTCTCTGCATGCCTGCTCCACTCCTGACTGCCTGTCTCTCGCCCCATCCCTCCCGTGAGAGTGAGGCTTCCTTTCCGCTGCAGTAAACCTGACCAGGTCTCCTTTTGGCTGTCCTGTAAAGCGATGCCGGCTGTTTTGTGCAGCCCTTCCGGAAACCGATGCCGCCCATTTGATCCTGTGCTTATGCCAAAAATGCTATTTTCATTCCTCAGAACCGGTTTTGTTAAACCCAGCTTCAGACACAGTCCCCTTCCTCCCTCCCATCACCGTGCCACATGCTACTGGGCCAGAACATGCCGAGTCCACTGCAGTCTCTAAGGCTCTTACTGGGCAATTCTGTGTCAGCAGTGCCACAAGTTACTGGGTCACATGTCCCTGCACCTCACCCGCGCCTGACAGACACATCCAGCAGTGCTTTCTGGGTAAGCTGCCATTGAAAACAACAGCGTGGACGGGAAGTGGCCAATCAAACCAAAAGAAGGACAAGAGTCTACAGAGCAGAATTTAGAATCATCTGGAAGCATCTGGAATCTGGAGCACAAGCGAAATCCACTGCGGCAGTCAGGCTCCTCAGTGTCAGTTTCAAGTTTTACTTGCCACATACACAAAAACATACTCTGTACACATGTGCAGTGAAAGGCTTTTCCACCTGATTCCTGGGATATGAAAAGCAATAATCTAATACGAACAAAAATGAAATTAAAAGATAAGAATAAATAAGACTAAAAAAAAAAACAAATTGGAAAAAAATAGAAAGCAGTGATGGGTTTATGATAAACCTGCTGAAGAACTGCTCTGTCACCCCACTGGCAAAGGCGCACAAACACATGTGGGATTTAAATAGGCAAACAAACCACTGGACAATGCAGTGAGGGCAACATACTCACAGAATCAGCTCATTAATCATCACAGGAGACATCAGGCCTTCAGCTGTACTGCCCTCTCACTGGCAGCACCAGTGCCTGTCTGCCCTCTCACTGGCAGCACCAGTGCCTGTCTGCCCTCTCACTGGCAGCACCAGTGCCTGTCTGCCCTCTGCACACTGCCAGTTTAGCCTCACGCAAATAAGTCAGACACCTAGGGAAATCTCACTTACGCCTAAGCTACCAGCACTTCTACTACACTGGCAGAAAAAAAGGGTACAGCCCTGGAACAACCCCCGATGGTACAATAATGTTCCTCAGAGTCCATTTCTGTACCTTAAAAAGGAAACATTTACCTACAGCTTGGGTACAATTGGCAGAGCCTTGAGGGTACAGCCCCAGTGACAAGTAACTGTAGCCTCAAAGGTAGAACCTGGTACTTGTTTCTCTGACAGTGTACTGTTGGTGTCATCACATTGTTGTTGTTGTCCTTGTATATAGACAGTATTTTTGCTGGAGGTCAGATTCTAAAGCAGGGTAGACACGAGTTATAATTAAAAGTGCTATAATTATTGTTATTGGCTAAACTGTCTTTACGAGCATCGTGGTGGTCAAGTGGACTTACAGCTTTCAGGATGTCCTCAGCCTCGATGCTCAGCCACTTCTCGTAGGTGATCTCCTCCATCAGGATGGCCTCGAACAGCGAGTCCTCGTTCTCGGCGTCGAAGGGAGCGTAGCCCTGAAGCATCTCATAGAGCAGCACGCCCAGGGCCCACCAGTCTACGGCAGGGCCGTACGCCAACTCCTGCAGGATCTGGAGGGGATGGAGGAATGTTAGCTGTCCATTCTCTCTGTCTCTCTCTAACACACTAACACACAGAACTCAGCCACACACACAGTCACACAGTACTGATACCAACAGGGGACACATCGCTAACCAAACAGAAGAACCGAATCAAGACCACTCGCCTTTTAATGAGTAGAGAGGGAACAGAAGGTGTCAGCGAGGACCAGGAAAGGGAAGTGGAGGTGAAACTACAGCAAGGAAGCAAGGAGAAGCTGCTAAAAGAAAAAGTATCACAGTTGGCACGCCGAAGGCGTCCCGGCACTGAGCCATTCCAGGAAGTGCAGCTACCTCTGGGGCGATGTAGTCTGGGGTTCCACAGAAGGTCCTGGTGGTCACACCCTCCAAGATCTCTTCCTTGCACATGCCAAAATCAGCCAGTTTGCAGTGGCCGTCTTTGTCCAGGAGCACATTGTCCAGCTTAAGGTCCCTGGTAGAAAACACCAAGAGCATGTCTAAGCTTATCTCTAGAGTACATGTTTTATTATCCATCCATCCATCCATCCATCCATCCATCAGTCTTCCCAAGCTGCTCCCCTGGTGCTGGGTCATCACAAGCCTGGAGCCTCAGGTATCATCGCAGGAAGCGCTCTAGATGGGACGCCAATCCAGTTCCCATCAAGTCTTCACCATTTCCTTCTAAAACCATTTCCTCCTTGGGGTTTTGAACAGAAACAACGCAGAGAGGTACTCTGGATCAAAACAACTGCTGAAGCACACAGATGAAACATCTAAAAAGAAATATGGCAAAGAGGGAGACAGCGCTGGTGGAGCAGCATGTGAAAAGGTGTGAGGTGAACGGCCCCCAGAAACAAACGAAAAACAAACAAGTACGTGTATCTGACTTCCCGTCCTGAAGCGGAAAGACAGCAGAGCTGGAAGTTATTTCATTTATTCTCTAGTGGTCAGATTGTTTCCACTGCAGCCATTAGTTTCCTAGTGTGCAGGGAAAAAAACAGCGAAAAAGCTGCAGTCCGTCCTGCAGGGCGCAGTGAACAGGCTGGACTTTATACCGCGGCTGGGATTTGACGGGAATCTGCGAACAAAGGCCTCTTTAAATTTAGCCAATGATGGCTGTCTGCCCGGGAGACAGGCACAGGCAGAGTGACCTCGTCTGCACAGCTGAGCTGCCCTGGCAGACACCGTCCTGTTTCCGTCTCTCTTTTTTTAAAAAGATCGTTTGGTTTCTTGGTGTGTGATGTCATCACGGGACCAAGTCGCCATTTTAGGTGAGCAGTCTCCCACTGTCACCTGTGAGGGACAGATTATCCGTAGCCAGTGTCCTGGACGTTTGTCTTCAGTCACGGTGACTGATAAAGCTTGAGGATAGAGCTTTAAGGGAACCAAATACCTCTTCGGGATTCACCTTCTGCCTGTTAAGCTGCACGGCCACCCACTAATTCATACACCCAGTACAGGATGAGACGTTTACCGGCCCTGAACTGGAAGCTCCTGCCACATTTACAGTGAGGTCACTGCTCTGGGCCGAGGATCGTCATCCCCTCCGTACGCGGACAAATGAGTTTAAAAAAAACCACGGTGAAGTTTATGTTTTCAAATACTGCATTTTGATCAAAATGTCCATCAGAATTCTGCACGGCGATGAGCCCTGCTCAGAAGAGGCAGCCGTCAGTGTTAATCTCGGATCAGTTGCATACAGATGATTTATCGTGGGGGTGTGGCAGCACCGAGACAACCTTCAGAAACAATGTGCCGATAAACATACACTCAACATATCCCTCAGCAATGAAGCCTCATGGTTGACTGAATATTAAAGGCGTTTCCTATTTACAACCATTCGGTGAGACAGGCTGACCTGAAATGCTGCCACTGAATGAATGAGAGTGTGAGAGTGTGGCTTTCATGGTGCTTTGGTCATGCCGATAAACTGCCAATCGGCATATTATGGTGACAACACGTCAGCCGTGTGACGTGGGGATTTGATGACGAGGAACAGATTCCGTTACAGGGACGGTTTGGTGGGGCTATTTGACACACAGGAAAACAAGCAGCAGGGAGACGGGGGGGCAATGGCCCCACCCGCGGAGACGCCCTCGTTATCCACGCCACTGCGGGGCCAGAACAAATCGCAACATGCCAATTTATATGAATCTGTAGGTACTAATTGGCAGGACTAAACACACCAAACCCGGCTGAAATGACCCCGGATAAATAACCAGCAGAGATAAAGGCATCAAGAACATGGGCAGTACCTGCAATGAGATTCCAGTCCATCGGTAAGAGGTTCCAGGCACCTCATACAATCAGGCAGTAAATTGACCAAGCAGCCCACCAGCTCAATACAATCCATAAAAGCATCACGGTGATTGTCAGACTGATAAGACCTTATTCACAGAGGTCAGGCTGAGATACAAGGGAAGCTCATACAGTCACTGAGCAGGAAAAGTATCGAAAAACATTACAGATTATAAGCATTTACTAAATAAAGAGAAAAAGGTGAAAAGGTAAAAAGCTAAAGGCATTTTCTCATTAAACAGGTTTCACAATTAAGCCCTTATTCTTAATGTTAACAATGACATATTAAATATTAAGTTTATAATTATACAATTATACAATTACAATTTCTTTCATCTGTTTCCCAAGAAATTCCCTAATCCGTTATGACTCATATCTAACGTTCCTGACAGCCTTTTCCGAGCATAGCCTGATTCCTTCCCACTCGGTGATTATGTTTGTCTAATGTTGTTTTTGTTTTATCAGCATGACAGTGGAGCCACTTCCTGTTTGACACCCCCCCCCCCCGTGACTCAAAGCTGAATGTAAATAAAAGAATTCAATATTTATCCTGCAATCATGCAAAATCCTTCAGCTGAAAGAAAAATGTAAAAGTAAAAAATATTTCAGCACAGTGAGAGGACTTCAGTTCTCTGAAGTTCCATGCCTCTTGGGACGTAGGTAAGATTTAATCAAAGGCTGCAGGGCTGAGTTTAGCTGTGAGCTGAAAAGCAGCGGTTTGTTTGAAGAGGAAACGTGTCACTGTGGGTGGAAACGTCACCTGATTCTGAGTAGATCTCGAATGAGATTGTTGTGCTGATTCATAAAACCAAGTGCAGTCACAAGAAACCCTTAGATTGGTCGATAAAGAAAGTGGTTTATAAATGGCTAATTAGTGTTACTGAAAGCAGCTTAAAGAAAGTGACATTGGATGCATGTATTTGAGTGAAGTAATGCAAGAACCTTGTCAAGGGTACAACAGATGAACCCCCTAAATCCTTATACAGCCAGCCTCCGGCATTTTCCCGAGGGATTCTAGCGCTCGGTCTTTAGTGTTTGGGCTGTAGGGTGCGCCCACCTGTAGATGATGCCCTTGCTGTGCAGAAACATGAGGGCTGAGGTGATCTCGGCAGCGTAAAAGCATGCACGGCCCTCCTCGAACTTCCGCACCTTCTGGATGTGGAACATGAGGTCGCCGCCATTGACAAACTCCATGACGAAGAAGAGGCGCTCCTGGAACGCAAGGACAAGAACGTCACCATACAGTAAGACGCCTTGCTACATGTGCGCAATGGCCTGCAAGAACAGAGCCCAGAGAGTCACCGCCGCCTGTGCTCTACCAGCAGCGTCAGAGATCTCCCACAGACCCTCAGACAAACACAGGACGCAGCACAGCCAGATTCATCAGACCTCAGATTCCTGACGGGGAAGCCAGCTTAACAGAAAGTGGCACAGCACAAGCTGGTCCTGATCAGGGGTGCCGCTAGGTATATAGCCCCGAGTACGTTAAGCCGAGCCCAGACTACTTTAAGCCGAGCCCCGAGTACTTTAAGCTGAGCCCCAAGTATTTTGGCCCCGATGCCGATCTTCCTTCAAAACCAAAAAGTCAAGCCCCAGGTAAACTTGACTTAGGCCCTGATCTCTTCAACAGCTAGAAACTCCCCTGGTCCTGATTGTCTAATGAGACAGTCAACCCAAGGGCGTCGATCTGGGTACAGACGGTAGGGATATGCCCCAACTAGTACTGAAGGGGGGGGGGGGGGATAATTTGGTCCCTACCAATGTTGAAACCAAATTCTACACCCTTCAGCCAACCCCTTTGCTGAAACTGAGTGGCATTGCAGGGAGCTAAGAGTGTCTTTGCAGAGGATTCTGGGAGCATCTCTTACACGCCGTTTCTCCGGCACATGCATGGTTACTACATGCTCGTTTTGTTCTCCTACTATTACACCTGACACTAGATACCAAACTTTCATTCCCAGCTCTGTGTCGTGGTCGAGACTCTGTGCCACATAACAATGTTTTGCACTTGCCAGATGCCGTTAAATTCTTTTATAGGATTACTGCTGCAGCAAACTGTGTTGTTGAGGCCACTGAACGCAAAGTGAGCTAAACTCAAAGTGAGCTAAACTCAAAGTGAGCTCACTGGAGGGTTAATATAGAAAAGCTGTTCCATAGAGATCATGTAACAGTCAAACATAAGCCCTGGTTTGATATGCAGGTTCTGAAAAAGCAGACTGGACTGAAGAGGCAGCAAACCTTAAAGAGCCCCCTGCTCCCCCATGGAAAAACATATTAGTAGTGGCATGAAATACAGGATCTTTTCTTTCCTGAACAGTTTGACAATCAGAGGTGGATAGTTCAAGTCCAGAAAGTAAAAATCCAGACCAAGATTTTGTTTCAACCAAACAATTGAGTATAAAGAGCCACAGTCAGGGAGCACTCACCTGGTTGGGTGGAAAATTTTTTTGAGATTTTGTGTTGGGATTTTTACTTCCTGGACCTGAACTATCCACCTCTGTTGACAATCATTTAACTGACAGTATCTACTGCCATCTAGTGGACTTTTTTTAAAAAAAGTCTCTTACTGCACAATTTGGCTGACAGCCCACTTCTCAAGCTTCTTTATGATGCAGTTTTGTGAAATTCCAAGCAGTGAGAAGCGGCCAAGTTGTGGCCCAGCTGGATGCTTAGTAACTGTCAGTGAGTGTGTGTGTTTGTCCACTTGTGTACAGGTGTGAGCCCATGGGACGCGACTCACCGATGTCTGGAAGCAGCAGTACAGCTGTGTCAGGTAGGGGTGGCTATGAGCCAGGGACAAGACCCTCTTCTCGGTCATGGTGCACTCCACATCATCATCCTGGAGGATGACGTCCTTCTTCAGCACCTTCACAGCGAACACCTCCTCCGTTTTATCCAGGCGTGCAAGCATCACCTAGAGACAGGCACAGACATGAACACACCCATAAAGGACCCCAACAACAGTGCCATGTTCAGGCAGGCACAGAAATGAACACACCCAGACTGGACCCCAACAACAGTGTCACCTACAGGCAGGTACAGACACAAACCTAGCTTGAGCATTCCCACCTTGCCAAAGCTGCCTTTTCCCAGAACCTGCAGGAAAGTGAAGTCGGCCAAGCCAAGCCGCTTGCTCTTCTGCTCTTCACTTTCAGTGGGGCTTTGTTCCTTTGAACTAGGGTTTCGTTTAATATACGTGGCTTGTCGTGCCTGGGAGTAACCAGAAGGGGGAGACAGATCACAGGTCAGCCCACACAGTGAAGGCTTGACATGGGATTCAGGGGAAGGAGCAGAGGTGGGGAGAGGAGCCACAACCTGCACTCAAGAAAACATACTATTACTTAAATATCATAACTCAAGTAAGAGTCAAAGTACTCAAAGTACTCAACCAACAAAACTTAAAATGTCCAAATGAAAAGCCTTGTACTTTAATAATCAAAAACGATTTGTGTGAGAAGTGGCCTCAGGCCCAAGTCAGACTAACACCTGCTGCTAAGTGAAGTAAATCAGTACCTACCACATAACAAATCCCAAACTAAACCACAGGTTTAGCCTATCTTCCATATCTGAGCGTTATTAGTATTTGTGTTAACTAAACTGGCTTATTTTTAGCCAGAGTTGTCTTCTTTTTGGGCGGAAACCAGCTTTCCTTTACGTCAAAGATGAAAGGTGAACTGCAGGATACATTCATGCTACAGTCTGCATTAATGCTTCCATACGCGTATCTAATACTTAAATGGTTTGGAGAAAAAAGTGACGCTGATGAGATGGCTGAATTCCATTGGTGAGACAGACTCACATCAGTGATGTCATCAAAAGGTGAGAGATGCTGGCATGTGTGCAGGTGTTTTCTGGTGTGTGCTGGTGTGTGTGCAGGTGTTTTCTGGTGTGTGCTGGTGTGTGTGCAGGTGTTTGCTGGTGTGTGTGCAGGTGGGTGCTGACGTGTGCTGGTGTGTGTGCAGGTGTTTGCTGGTGTGTGTGCAGGTGTTTGCTGGTGTGTGTGCAGAGAACAGCAGTTACCAAGGAGCCATGTCGGGGGAGTCCGCCCGCCTGCAAGCCCATCTCCTTCAGGCAGTTGGCCAACTCCACGCTGTTGACCCCACAGCTGGGAGCGACGTTGCTCTTGCAGCGGATGTGGACGTTCATCTTACAGACTGCCAAGCGAGGTGGACACATGTGAGAGGACAAGTGCAGACATGCGGGCGGGAGAAGATGCCAATGCAGCAGCTGAGGAGACACTTCAGCCTGGTGCTCGTCACACTGTCTGCCATAAGGGCAACTAACACCAACGCCTGCCTCTCCATTTGTACTCTATTGTGAAACAGAGTTCGTATGTTCACAGCTTGGATTGCATTACACAACATAAATCATTTAGAGGCAAAAAAGACATATGAGGAGGAAAGAGATGGAAGAAAGCTGAGGAAAAGAAAACTGTGAACAGAAATGTGAGTGAAACCGCAATGGAAGAAAGTGGGGGATATATGCCAACTGATGTTGATGAGCTGGTATTGGTGAGCTGGTGTCTGTGCGCTGGTATTGGTGAACTGGTGTCTGTGAGCTGATTTTGGTGAGCTGATAGCTGATATTCGTGAGCTGATATCGGTGAGCCGGTGTCTGTGAGCTGATATCTGTGACCCGGTGTCTGTGAGCTGACATCTGTGACCCGGTGTCTGTGAGCTGACATCTGTGACCCGGTGTCTGTGAGCTGATATCTGTGACCCGGTGTCTGTGAGCTGATATCTGTGACCTGGTGTCTGTGAGCTGGTACTATGGGTGAGGGGTTGAGAGAGATGCTTACTCTTGCAATGCAGGCCCTGCTTGATGATGCCCCACAGCAGCGAGCCACAGTGGTCACAGAAAGTGGGTACCTTGTAGTTGTGGATATCAAATTTGTGAGGAACGTTGATGCTGAAGCCCTGGGTGCTGGCCTGAGGGCGTTGGGGGGGGGGCAAGATGAGAAGGGGATCAAACTTCACTGTTATACCCCTTTCGCTGTCCTGGGGAAGCTCTATTCCAGAAGAGCAAACTGTGCAGTACCAGGCATGGGCAGTAGGTGGCACTGTGGTCTTTCAATTTCATAGCTATCAATGATTGAAGAGTCCACAGTGACAAAGACACAGCAAGCCCACTGAGTTCTTGTTTCCAGTCACATTCTACACACTCCACTGGCATGAAATCCATCTCTGACAGTTAGGGCTGAAATGCAGAAATCCACCGATATACTTCAGTAGATTATCAGTGCTGCTCCTTAAAGTCCTGCTCTGTAGCCCCCCTGCAAATCAGCCTTAATCATTTTAACACTGAGGTTCTCAGTGGAAATTCAGGATAGATGTATTCGGTCATACGTCAAACAACTAAAGTAAGTGACCTTCACAGCTTCCTGAGAGATGCTCCCCGCCCCTCTGCCAGACGTCCACAGAGCCATGTGTGAAACACAAACTTCTCTAACTACTGAATTAGCATTTAGTTGCTTTTTTGCCCTAAAAATGGCAGATGTGGCCCAGTGCTGAACCCAGCTGCTTCTGATCCAACTTGACAGTGCATGGTGACCTCTCACCTCCTCCATGTCGACCTTCTTCATGCGTGGGCATGCCATCACTACCAACTGGTGGCAGCGCTTGTGGACGACGCAGGTGCAGACTGGGGGCAGCACAAACGGAGAGGGAGGTCAGATGTTTGTGCGGGTGGGCCTTAAGTGTGTCACATGACTTTTAGCTTGGCTCATCAGACAAATATAATTGTCATAGGAACGCGTTGAATGTTGTTGAAATTTTACACATTTCTTATAATAATGTATCACATTTCTGTTGTTAGGAATTCACAAAGCAGTAAATCATACTCACAGCAATGCAAAGGCTGTATGAAATGCATAAAACTGCGTCACTCACCTTGGCACTGGTAGCCCTGCTTCCCAAACACACCCCTGCAGACAGGGAAGAGCAGTTAGACCCACCAGAGTAACCAAGCATGGCTGTGGTGCTATCAGAGCCGTGGCCTTTTCGCACAGGGGCGCCACATTTTGCACAGGGGCACGGCCTTTTTGCACGGGGGTGCCACCTTTTTGCACAGGGGCACGGCCTTTTCACACCGGGCACCACCTTTTTGCATAGGGGCGTGGCCTTTTTGCACGGGGCACCACCTTTTTGCATAGGGGCGTGGCCTTTTCACACGGGGCACCACCTTTTTGCATAGGGGCGTGGCCTTTTCGCACGGGGCACCACCTTTTTGCACAGGGGCACGGCCTTTTCACACCGGGCACCACCTTTTTGCATAGGGGCGTGGCCTTTTCACACGGGGCACCACCTTTTTGCATAGGGGCGTGGCCTTTTTGCACGGGGCACCACCTTTTTGCATAGGGGCGTGGCCTTTTCACACGGGGCACCACCTTTTTGCATAGGGGCGTGGCCTTTTCGCACGGGGCACCACCTTTTTGCACAGGGGCACGGCCTTTTCACACCGGGCACCACCTTTTTGCATAGGGGCGTGGCCTTTTCACACGGGGCACCACCTTTTTGCATAGGGGCGTGGCCTTTTTGCACGGGGCACCACCTTTTTGCATAGGGGCGTGGCCTTTTTGCACGGGGCACCACCTTTTTGCGTAGGGGCGTGGCCTTTTCACAATGGGCACCACGTTTTTGCGTGGCCTTTTCACACGGGGCACCACCTTTTTGCGTAGGGGCGTGGCCTTTTCACACATCAGTGACTCTGACACTTGACATATGTAAGAATCATAAATAAATTCTGCTATCAGTATAGAAGAGGAACTCCTTTCATTGCGGAAGAAGCAAGTCTGCAATCGACACACTTATAAGGCAATAAAAGAACAGGGTGATGGTGCTACCAAGTGATATGACACCCAAAACCATGTTAACAGCCGTGTGAAGTAAACATAACATGTCAAACTGATAAACACTCGTTTGGAGATCAGAAAGATTAAACGTTACATTCCAGCCTTTCAGCATCCTTTGTCTTTCTATCTGATGAGTGTTTTGCTAAAGCAGAGTAATTGAAAAGTAAATAAATGAATACAATACAAGTTCATTTGGTTAAACACAGGGAAAAAAACACTGTACGGTATGATGTTAAACACTAAATGAGATCGCAGTCGCTACAGAGACTGGAAGCCTGTCTACGTGCATACTGCCATCGCCCAGCAGGAAGTATTGGACAGCCTATTGCCAACCCGGAAAGAGAGCAAAATTCAAAGCTTGACTACTGAATGTGATTTGCCATCACACCATTGTAAAGTTGAACTATCATGTCAAACCATCGTAAATCTAGGAGCATCTGTACATTGCATTCATTAGGTCTGTGCCATAACTCAGTAAGAATCACTACTTCATTCTATCCTATCCTACCCTATGAGTGAGTGATGTGAGTTTGCCTGCAAACACTCATGTGGACTGTAGGGGGCAGTGAGGCTCACCAGATGAACTCCTTGCAGTGACAACAAAAGGTGGGCTGCCGCAGGAAGGTGGCCATGAACTTGTGACCATTAACCTGGTGGACCTTCCTCCTCAGCGCCCCCTGGTGCTTCCGTGTGAACTTCCTCAGTTGCCTTGGGTTGGCTGTGGCCTCCTCTGGGTGAATAAGAGAGGAAGAAGGGACAGAGAGAGCGAGTGAGAAATAGGCGTTTAGAGGGAGGAAGGTGTGAGAATTGTACTACAGTTTGAAGAACGTAGATAAACCACGTTCACAAACCAGTGAATGACTACAAACCTACACTGCTCTGCATTTTCACCCCTGCAGGGTTACGGGTCTGATTCCCAGATAAACACAGCACTGCGGTCTCACCCCTGCAGGGTTAGGGGTCTGATTCCCAGACAAGCACAGGACTGCGTTCTCACCCCTGCAGGATTATGAGTCTGATTCCCACTGCCAGGCCTTGGTGCATGTAGTTTCTTCGTTCTCCCCTGTTCATGTGAGCTTCCTCCAGGTGCATCAGTTTCCTCCCCCAGACTAAATTCACATGGTAAGGTCAAGTGGTCTCTCTAAACTGCCCATAGCGTGAGATTATCTTTCTGTGTGTCTGAGTGTCCTAGTATGTAGTGACATACATGAACAGGGTGTCCCCTGCCTTCTGTTTGGAGCTTCCTGGATAAGCTCCAGGCCCGCCACCATCCTGTTCTGCTTGTGGGAAATGGATGAATGGATGGTATGAAAAGCACTGCAATGCAGAACACCCCATTCTTAGCAGTGAAGACCAATACTAGCCTAGCCTGCATTTAGCTATTATAATTTGTCACAGTGTTTGTTAGCTGAGCGAAATATAACAGTGAAACAGAGACCAGGCTGATCATGACCATGTGACCATTACTGTGACCGTGACCATGACTGCTCCGTCACTCTCAGAAGCAGTACCACTAAGCAGGAAGTTTGTATAAGGGAAGTGCAGTCTCTGTAAGCTTATGGTCAATGACAGTGAGGAATAAGAGCACACAGAGGACCTGAGCTTCTCCACAATATCCCTGTTCTCTGCACCACTGCACTCCATCAGAGGTCTGTAATCTGTGCTTTACGTGAGATTCATGGGCCCAAGTGGTGTGATCCTGAGTATGCGTATCTCACTGGAGCAGGCAAACAAAGAGTGAGAGCTGCTTAATGATGATCGAAGGCTTAAGCGTTTGTTGGAATTAAGATCTTGTGAGTCTGCTGTGGTGTTTGGAGTTTGTGTGGGAGGGGGTGAGAGGGGGCGGAGTCTTACCATCAGTGAAGGAGCCCGTCAGAGAAATGATGACATACACCTTGCCCTCAGGTTCCAGGTCCAGCTGGGCAAAAAGTACAAGGAAGTAATACATTGTGAGTCAAGATCTGTAATTAGAAGGCTAAGCTTCTGCATAAGATATGACCTGAAACGAACGGAGGACCGTTAACATTAAAAATAATGACTGCTCTCAGAGATATAAACACACAAACGCAAAATTAGAGCTTAATAGCGGGAAGTAGTTACTGCAAACAGGGATGTGAGGGGAATGCTGGTGCCAATGCACTCTCAAAGTCTGACGGAAGCAGTAGCAACTGCAGCATATACATGTCCACTGCATGGTACACGTCCTTCACTGCACATATGCATCCTGCACACTTCTCTTTTCAGTGCAACATTTCCCATAAACCATTGCAAGCTCCACTGAAAACAGGTAGAGTGTACTGTTAGAGAAACAGGAGTGTGCTCATTGGCCAGGGGAGAGAGGCAGGGCTTGTGTAGCAGCCTACCCCCACCAATTAGAGGCGAGAAAGAGACCGCTTCCTGGCTCCCCTCTGCTCAGGCTGCTCCAGTAACAGCATCTCCGCTCCACGTTCAGCATTCGTCATGAGCTCAGGGGGCTTCAAAGCAGAAGCTTCCCTCACACAGTTAAGAACATAAGAAATTCAGTTCAGTCATGGAGGCTGCTGGCATCCCCAACGGGCGAGCCAGTGTTATTTCACACTTCCATACCTGAGCTTTTGGGCACACGGTGGCCTGCATCACGATAAGAGTGACAAGACACGATCTGCATCCTCAGTGCCATTATCTTCCAGGAGCTCAATGACTGACACTTGCTGGGAATGACCAAAGTGACAAGATGAAACCCAAAATCCTGCAGAGAATGCCACTTGCAAAACAGAAACCTGCTTTCCAGGAAGTGAGAGGCGTTTTTCATGAGGGCCACCAAGCCGAGTTAGGGCCAGTATCGGGTGGCGTGTCGCGACTCGCCGCGGCCGGCTGCTGTGTGGAGAGGCAGAAAGCCAGGCTGGCTTACGGCGGCTGAGTGAGTGTCTGCATACGTGCGACTGACTTCCTCAGGCCTATTTCAGGTACCAAACCTGGCCCTACAGAAAAATACTTGTTACTAAGCTACAGGTATAAACACAAAAACAAAGTATGTACATGAACTACAAAGAGGAGTGATTACTGATCATACTGAAAAATTACGACATTACACGTAAAATGAAATGTACATGTTTCCTTAAACTGACCTAGGCATTTATGGAGGAAGGAAGTGAAACACTTAATCGTGAGTTAATACAAGTTGAAGTGGATAAATGGTAGTATTTCTGAGCCCTGCCCAAATAGCTGAGAGTTGTTGTGTGTGTCATCATGGGTGGAAAATGCCAGAAATGTGGAGGTGAGACAGCTGATCCAGCCCTGCTGGTTAGACGAGGCAGCCAGGAGCGGCATGTATGAGAATCTGTGGCAGCAGAATATTCAAGTCACTCAGAAACAGACTTATGAGTGGCCAAAAGCTGTGGGTAGAATCTGTGCATTCAGCCGTAGATGCCGGTCACCAGCCTCAGGCCTGCTTAGCTGATCTACCGAGCATGACTGACTGAGGTGAGCATCTCTGAGAGGAGCTCACTGCATGCTGCATGTGAAACACCGCATTTACGTAACGTGTGGCCGTCTGCCTAATGGACCGACGAACTTCAATGATCGTGACACAAAAATGCTGCGGCGTGCAGCCATATGCCGGACCGCATGCCTTTATGTTTTAATGACACATCCGCAACACGGGTGACCACTTGTCAGAAGTGTTAAGGCCGAAATGCAGTGCATGTTGATCTATCCTCAAGTCAACAAAATAAGCATGAATACCCACCCGTGGCTGTATGCCAGTGCACAAAAGGTCAAAGAAAATGTTTAAAGCTAGTTATCTGGGTAGTAAGTATATTTGCTCAAAAAACCCACACAATTTAGCTAATATGCTAACAAGACCATAAAAACTAACAAGAACTCCAAAGAGTGACTGATGTGTTGTTGGATGGCTAGATGAAGACCACTTCAGTTCCCAAACCTCTCCTCAGGGGCACTTCAGCCATTCCATGTATAAGTTAAATTTCAGCACCAGCTCAATTAATTAATTCATTCATTTGATTAGTTAAATAACTTGACGAGGTACAAAGAAACCGATCTGATCTTCCGTCAGGGATAGGTCTAGCCTGAAAAATCGTGAAAATGCTTGCAGCCTTAGTACGACATGCTGTGAACAGAAGCGAGGGTCACATGACGACTCACTGCTCACCAGCACGTCCGTCGGAGCTGCCATGTCGGCTGCGAGGAAACAGTTACTGTACTTTACGCTGAAGGAAGAAAAGAGCAAAACTGCCTAGTGTATATGTGTGGAAGGCACAGTAACATTTATACAAACTGGATGTCTTCCTCAGACTCTTCTAAAGTTTGGATAATTGCTACTTAAAAGTTCTGTGCTCCATTGTATATTCTGTACTGGAGACGCGCGCGCATGCGGATTCCTTCCTGTAGCATAATGGCACAGTTTTTCTTTGAGATTATTACATTATTCTGAGCAAACAAACAGTGCTGTTACAACACTAAATGCAGAGAGTTTGCCATGTCAAATGTATTGATACAAATATCTCATGTAATGCTTAGTAGTTTATAAAGCTATTAGTTAGGTTCTCCCCAAACGAGCTTGATGGGCCGAATGGCCTCCTCTCGTTTGTAAATTTCTTATGTTCTTATGTTCTTAAGGGGACAAAACATCAGACTGGTATTGGCAGATACTTAAAATCGATACCAGAGCAGAAAGATGATGTTGTACCATCTCTGATGCATACTTGACCGTATCCCTGTTCCCTCGTACCCATTTGACGTCGTCTCCCATTGCCGGAGACCAGTTCCAATACTAAGAACAGAAGTACAGAGGACGGTAAAAATCCCCATGTTGGTCTTGCTCCGCAAAAAGTGACGACCAATGCATTTACATTTAAGACACATCCACAGACTTCTCCATTTATTATGGTTACTAAGCAATAGATTGAGATGGTCCAGTTAGTTCCAGTGGATGCAGAGCTACTAGGTATCAAGCATATTTTGGTATTAGAGTCACGGCTGAAGCTATTGTGAGCTCCGCCGCAGCGAGGGCATGGTCATAAGGGCTCTGAAAATGAGTCAGCGAGAAAAAAGAAGTGGAAGGGCAGGGTGGTCACCGCGGCATCACACCGCGGCCTGTTCTCAGGGACTCGCTGTCCCTTCTCCTCATCACATCTTAAATAAACAAGCAGCGAAGTGCCACTTCTGATGCGTTTGTAGTCAGGTGGTATATAAAAAGCACACAGCTGCTTACGCAAATGAATCCCATCAGCCACAGCAGGACACAAGACGTCATGGTAACATCCAATCACCAATGGGAATCCCCCCTCCTCCCAACAAATTCACCTGAATTACACCTGGTAGGCAAGGAAGCTGGTTTAATTGGTTAGTCACAGAAATCGTCTCAATCGCGCATGAGTCACCCCACTGTGGTGCACAAGCATCTCCATGCATGACAGCCACAGAATCTCAGGTATTCATGCAGCTGCACAGCAACGGTGACCAATGCCGGCTTAGGAATGCATTCATGTGGCAGGTGATGAGCATAAGCGGCACGATTCACTACCAACACCAGAACCATAAGGAGAGCAGGCTGAGCCTCAGTGACGCAGCGAGCTGCTTTATCGAGCCATTCTGCTCCTGTGGCTCACAATGCTGCCAACTACGCTGACTTACAGCTTAACACAAGAAGGATACAGAGAAAACAGTACCATGTTAGCACCCTGTGATTTATGGTAAACGTGCCTGTGAAATATACACTCTACTAGCTGTCAAACGCTGCCTTTCGCATACATGACATTCCTGCCGTTGCTGCAGCTGACAAAGGGTGGACCAGCGATTTTCACTTTCATGTTCAACAGAGCAAGATATCAGGCACAACAGTGGAAAATCGCTCAGAAAATCATTAGATGGGTGTCTGCTCTGTCACAAGCCACGTGTCCAGCAAACAGAAGAGAACCGTCAGCCAACCACAATGCCCTAGCGACCCTTGTCAGTAAATTAGTAAAAATGGCAACTTCGTGATAACAGCGTTAAAACAGCCAAACCAGCCGGCAGCATGTGCAACATCCCACAGCCTCAAGCATTTAGCGCCCAGTGAAGGAAGCAGTGACAGGGCTGCATTTAGCGGCAGTGCTAATAGCAGATGAAGTGCTGCAGCACGGTGCGAGTGTGTGGGGAAAGTACATGTGCTTGTGACTAGATCATTAGCTGTCAGTGCACCAGAGGACACTCCTCATCATGGCAACAGGGTTTATCAGTCCGAGACAGGGACAGACCCCGTGGATCCCGTGTCGGGGACGGACAGACCCGGAAGGATCCCCTGTCAGGGACGGACAGACCCGGAAGGATCCCCTGTCGGGGACGGACCCAGAAGGATCCCCTGTCAGGTTTCCAGCATGCTCCAGAAATTTCATGTCATATTACTGAAAGTTATAAGCTATACAACAAAGAACAATCGGTGCTCATTTGGATAAAGATTAATAATCTGGAAACTCACTTTCTGAAGTCTATAAACTGAACACTTTAAGCATTTAAGTGATCAGTCATATGTTTGACACAAGGGCCCTTAGATTTCATAGTGAACCTAAAAACAGGATGTCTCAGGTAGCCGACACCCACTTTCACGGCGGTGGGCCTGGATCCTGACTCCCCTTAGAGCTGTGTGTACACCATCTGCATGCACTCTCTGTTACCATCCCTCAGATGTCTAACCCCAACCGTTAAGCCGTCACTGCGACCCCGACGATCAGTGATCACTGAAAATTCATGTATGGAAGGTAAATCATATCATGGACATTATTCATTGGGAAGTTAAGCTTTATAAATCATTCCTACCGGTCGCAATAAAACTGTTCAACTCGCATATCTGAGGTTAACAGAACTGCTGCTATAGGTTTTATTTTATTGCTTATTTCATTATTTTTATTTATTTTATATTATTGTATTTATTTCTACTCTATTTTATTTCTTTTACTTAAATTGCTTTATTGTTCTATAGTTTCTATCAGAAGTTTGTTTGTAATGTGAGACAATTTCCCCACGGGGATTAATAAAGTAATTCTGATTCTGATATTTCAACTGGAACAAAGACCAAAGTACAAGACCCGTCTGTTGAAAAAAAGCTTCCTTAATGGGCAGCAAAGAGTATGAGTCTAGGGGTGTTCACTGGGATTCTTATTCCTTTACTGGAATAATCGTCGAGATTGTAACTGGTGCCCCTGATTTTCTGTGTCTCGATCTAATCTTGTTACATTTGTCCCTAGAGGATGTGAAGGACTAGGTTTGCATCTGCTCAGCCCAGATCTTAGATGAGTGGCTAACAGGACTGCATCACCGGCAGTGCATCACCGGCAGTGCAGAAAGCGAGAGGCATCGCACAGCGCATGCAGCTGCACTTGGTTGCCGCAACAGCTGGGATGGACTCATAATGGCATCTCTCGAGGGGGGAAGTGAGAGGCGTCCTGCAAGCGGGGGGCCACATGGGGCTCAGCCATGCGAAGGGCCACTGGAGCGAGGGACAGGGGCCCCCACCACGTGCGGCAAACAGCGTGTGTGTCTGCAGGTTTCCACAGCGTCTGAGAAAACAACAGACGTGACAAGATGGACAAGAAAAGTTGCTCTATCAGACTGCTTCTGTGTCGGAGATCTTGGCCTGCTGCCAGTGAGCTGCAGTGAAAAAGGTCAAAGGGAAATCTATTTACAGACCGGAACAATCATACTATCGTACACGTTTGTGTTGTGTGTCACCGTGTGTGGGCGTTCATGCCTGTGTAGAGGTCGAAATACCCTAACAGTTCATTTAGCAGGAAAGACGTTCCGCTGTTTGTAGATGCTGCCGTTTGTCATTTGATGAGTTACTCAGCTCTGAGGCCGGCGACGTGTCTCACACATGATGAGATACTGAGATGACGTCAAGCCTAAGCACTCTTCTCAGTGTAACACCTCCAGATGACGTTACCTTAAACTTTAATCAGGCTGACTCTGGAGACAAATTTTGATGGTGTGTAAACATCACTTCAATGTGAATGTTTTTACATCACCTTCATGTTTGAGCATCCAGTTTCTTAATTCTGGTCCTGGAGGGCCAGTCACAGTTTGCGGGTTTCCCTGCTCAGACACACCTTATTCAGCTCATCAGTCAACTACCACCTTTAGTTGGTGCTTTGAGGAGGACAATCTGCAAAATGTACTGCAGCTTGACCCCCCAGGACCGGAACTGGGAAAGCCTGTTTCAGCGGATACCTTCGGCCAAAGTGATGTGTAAGTGCGGAAGCATAGACGGCGGCTGAGGTCAAGGGTCTCGGGATCAAGGGTCACGGATAAGGATTCGATCCCCCGAGCTTCTGGACACGTAACCTACACACCAGCCTGTACGGCCCTCTGTATATAGAAGTGGGTATTCAATGTTTACTTAACACAACATACATGACATATGTGAACATTTATGATGAAACAATAATTACATTTTCAGTTCGTCTGTTGATGGAAAACTATTATAACCCCATAATAATTCTGAAGGTAAAAGTGCCATGATCCACCTTAAATAACATCTTTTTTTTTCAATATCCAGTATGTTTTGAGGGTGGGAGGGAGAGCTGATAAAGTAAAAGCAATTAAGTGTAACACACAGGAAATATTGCCAATAGTTACACAGTTGGCCGTTCTCCTGACACTTTTTAAAAGGTGGTATTCTTACTGCGTCCGCTTACGTTGCTGGCAGATTTGCACAAGCACCTTCTACACAATTTCATGGCGCGTGGTCGCAGTAAAGACGGACCGCACGAGCGGCAGACGCACGAGCTGCAGACGCACGAGCTGCAGTTTTCGGTCTCAGGTGAGATAATAGGTAACGTCACCCTTCGCATGTTCAATAAAACATTTCTCCACTTGCAAGCTAGTTAAGTTAGGCTATGAACTTTTAAATCAAATATATTCCGTCACTTTTAATCACTTACAGAAATATAGTTATATTCTTGAAATATTTTCTAAAATTGAAGGCATTTTCGATCCCTTCTTAAAAATGTATTCATTTTTTGCCAACCCCAGCCTGTCCGTGTGTTTGTAAACCTCAGCTCACCCATCCTTCGTAGGTCTCGTCCGTGGCCGAGGTTTTCAGCAGATCTTCCAGCTGCACGACAGCGTTGGCCACGAAGTCGTCGTAGCCGAGCGGCGTTTCGTGGAAGGCGGCGAGCTCCAGCGCCTGGCCGCCGAGCACGTTCACGCAGAACTCCTCGTTGAACGTCGGCCTGGTGGTCTTCTGCTTGGTGTGGGTCTGCCCGATCTTATAATCGTCCACCTTGACCACAATGTAAGGATCCAGGGGGATGGAGTTCTTGTTAAAAACCTTGGAGTGGCGAAGGGAGAAGGTGGTCGGCTTGAGCTCCACCGCCTCTCCAATCCTCACTTTCAGGTACCCGTCGAACTTCATGTCGGTGGCCGAAGATCTCAGATTTACTGCCGGCCGAGGACGCAGGACATCACCTAACGGCGCTGCGTTTCTTCTTAAACTTTCAACAACGCCGGCGGATGAAAAACATCAGCGATGAACGAAAAGCAAGACTTTTCAGTCCATATGCAGCAGCAGATTAAAACTACACGCCCCGCCGAAACAGGATAGTGTGCAGGTTGCTTGGAAGCGCCGCTGTTGAGAGCTGCGGTGTTCGGGCGTCTCTGTGCGGCGCGGCGCTTCGCCGAAAGCAGCCTGCCTGCCTGGGGGAGGCTTTCACAGCTTCCAAGAAGGGGAAGTACGTTTTAACGCATATTTCCTAGCGAGACCTAACGAAGCTGATCGACCCCTCCAGCTGTCAACCAGAAGTACCGTCTCTGGTGTAAAAAGGCGCCTCCGTTTCGATGCTTTTAAAGATCTACCTGAAATAGTAAGGAAGCCTGCGACCTCGTGATCAGTGACACGGATAATCGCCGCTCTGCTGAAGGAGAAGGCGGCTTAATGTCCCCCAGGGGGTGGGACGTGTCACCTAATGCTGCTCAGTGCGATGGACCCGCGTTTACTATAGTGTCACAGTCAGGTGTGTGATGGATCCCCCCTACGGTCTATTATACCGTAAAAAAAAGTTTATAGTTGAGGTTCTCAAACTTCTTCACAGTTTTGTGTGACAAACTGCCTCATCACATTGTTCAACATTTCCCCTTTTGCGGATTCATTGTCCCAACTTAAATAGCCTAGGATATAATGTACGCATCCTACCATTTGGATTTACGGGTATGCGGAGAGCGAGGAAACAGCTACCCCTGCTGGTGATAATGGAATAATTGGTTCCCCATTTGGCTTCCTGCTTTTGAAGACGTCCACCGTCACGCTAACTTCTCACAGTAGTAATAGGTACGGGCCACAGAGATGAGGTGCAGCCTACTTATTTGCACAAAACACCAGCGCACGCTGGATACGGGGGGGTCAAACGGAAAAGTCGCAGCAGTGCGCTGCACGTCGCGTGTTTTGATCCTTTATGCTTCACTGCACCAGTGTCACAAGTGTTGCTTGCATGTTCAAAATACACCCAGTCTATTAGGCCGCTTCCCCCATCTTCTAGTAAAGAAGGCAACCGAAACAGTGTTTTCGGTGCAGGGTCACGGTGAACCTGGAGCCTTTTAGGAAGAGGGGGGCACTCAGGGCTGGATGCTGTAACGTCCTGGACACCAGGCACAAAATAACACATTAAAGGCAATTTAGAGACATCTAATGACGTAGAGGACATACTTTTGGACTGCCGGATGAAACACGAATATGGAGGAACTTGCACGCGGTCTCTAATGTAAAAATTAAATTGTTTTTTGGTTTAATTTTCCAGCTTGAGAAATATACATTTAAATGCATTCTTTTTTCCTTAAAATGACCGTATAAAATAAATCAGCACTAAGTATGAATACATGTAAAATTTCTATTCCCTTTATTGATTTGAGGGTGGCTCGGTGGGTAGCCCCGTTCCCTCACGCGTCTTTGTGGCTTTAAATGCTGTGCTTGCTCTCTGCCTGTGGAGTTTGTATGTTCTCCCCATGCCATCTCTAACTTTAGTTTCGTTTCGCATCCCCACAAGTGTGTAAGTATGCCTGAGCTCTATAATGAACTTTCCCCTCCGCCTTGCCCCGTGTTTCCTTGCATGGGCTATAGATTCACCGTAGAATTTACGCCCTCCACTCCCCCCCGGTCCGCGCAAATGTTAACGGGATAAAACCGGTCCATGGTGGCAAAAAGGTTGGGGACCTCTGTCAGATGGTTGGATAGATGGGAACACAGTGAACGAAGTCAGTGTACGTTTCTTTCGGCCGCCAGAGGGATTATGTGCACATTTTTTCAGTGCTTACCAGTAGCATTAAGATCAGATAAACTGTAGCCTACTACATGTGTAGTAAACATGAGTTATATGCGACATCACTATCAGAGTATGTTGGTTAGGTCTGATTAGATAGATAGATAGATAGATAGATAGATAAATAGATAGATAGTTGTTAAAAGTGGTGATTCAGCACAGTGGTAAACGTGCCCCTGTTCCAACTTTTTTGAAACATGTTGCTGGCATCAGATTCAAATTGAGCATATATTTGTCATAAAGCAATTAAATTTCTCAGTCTCAACATTTGTTCTATTTTCAATTAAATATGGGCCTATATGATTTGTAAATCATGCCATTCTGTTTTTATTTACATTTCATACAGTGTCCCAACTTTTTTGGACACGGGGTTGTAGATAGGACGTTGTTGGTCTGCCTCTGACCTTGTTGGTTAGGAAAGCAACGGGTGACTTTGTCTCAGCAATTTAATAATTTAACTTCTCTGTTTTCACACGCACCATCTGGGCAGACAGACACACACGCACACACACACACACACACAGATGTGCACAAAAACACAAACACACAGAGACACACACGCACACACACACCTACATATGCACAGACACACACACACACACACACAGACACACACACACACTTCTCCCCTCTTTACTCCGCAGCTGTTGCAGTTCCCAAGCACTGAGTAACCAGCTGCTGCCACTGAAAATGCGAAACCCACAGATATCTGTGAGTGTCTGTGCATAAGTGTCTGTCTGTCTGGATGGATGGATGGATGGAACAGCTGGCCTGGGCTGATCCAGGAATCCTACTGCAAAGGCTCAGGTCATGTGTCCTATATAATTAATGTTAAATGTTAAATGTAACTTCTAATATTAGACAAACGGCATTAAAAAGCAAGGGAATCAAGAAACACAGGTTCCTCTGTGGGGGGTCAGGATGACACGCATCTGCATCTTCAGGCCCCCCCTCACTTAAAACATCTGGAGCTGGATTTTGGTGGAGAAAGAAAAAGGGTGACCCTCCATTTGCAGTCAGCATTTATTTAGGTGGAGTTCCAGATGCCATGGATCATGAGAACGCGGAGTGAAAAGCGCGAGGATCTCTGCCCTGGGATTTCTGCCCCAGCTGAATGTCTGCACCAGGATGGAGGGGGTGGGGTCCAGAGGAGGTCACCCCCTTTGGCATGGTGTCCCATCCGCATCGGAAGATGCCAGGTCTCCAGGGCCCGCTGGATTTGGGAAACCTTCATCTGATACGCACAGACTGGAAATGTGAATGTTTACTAATGAGCCGCTGCCTTAAATAAACATCCAACACCCAAACACTGAGCCAGGCCATTGAATCCCCCCCACCCCGTTACTGGTCCCTGGGTTCCACCCTCTCCCTACCAGGAGAGTGGGGTCATGGGGGGCGTTTCCGCGTCACACACCCCGGCCTACCGCCCAGGCCCTCATCTCACATGTCTGCATTTTGCCCGCTTGCATGGAAGGTGATACTTTAATTGACAGGCAGGCCCTGGGGAGGGGGGGGGGCACTTTCATGGGGTCCTCTGGGATTTGTGGGCAGGGTTACAGACAAAGGGGGCGGAGTCAGCGATTAGTCCTGCTTCATATTTCAGAGTAGCTAAACTGTGGGGCAGTTCTCCGGAGCTGCTCCATCAAGCCTCTGAGGACAATAAAATCCCCCAGAGAGCTTTTTTGCCGGCTGGACATAGCGGGGGAACACGAGAGGGAGCGAGTCAGGAGAGGGAGACCGCTGTGTGACAGCAGGGGGGGGAAGGCCGCCCCCACATCTGGGGCACTTTCCTCCGCGGTTATTGGCTCCAGATGTGCGGTGGCGTCGCGGACGGGGGTCAGTCTCTCCTCTGCCAAGACCCCACCGTGCATGACGTCCCAGTGCAGCATTACTCCTGCTATATCCCTGCAGTATCTCTGCTGTAATCCAGGGGGCGTTGATATCAGCCAGACAGGAAGGCACTCATGTCCTAATGTGTGCTGATCCCTATACCAGTGCAGCTGACTTTCAAGGGCATTTTTATCTCAGTGTAACACAACATCAGCTCCAATGGGGGGCACCAGAGAGGCCCCCCCCCCCCAAAAAAAAATCAAGTCAAAGATGCGAAAAAAGAACAAATAGGACATACTGTGTGAACGCAGATGGTGCGGCTCCTGCTATCTGTGGTGGTCTGCTGCTCTACCCTTTTACCCCCACTGCCCCTCTAACGTGCCCCCTTACCCCCCAAAACTCTTGGACCCAGTCAGGAGATTTTCTCCGGCGCCAATCCTGGTGTAACATACAGTCTATCTGTCTAGCAGAAAATGTGGGTTCTAACACATCAGGTTTAAAATGTCCCATTCATTTTGTCAGCTCGGCCATTTGAGGAAGTTCTCTCTGGCGTACCACAAAACTGCGACATCCTGCAAAAACAAACAATAGGAGTTGGGAATATAGGGAGAAAGCTCAAGGCTGCCGGGAATGTGGGCAGGAGCGCTTGGGCGGAACCGCTCCGACAGCCACCATTCTCCACGCTTTACTGTGAAGGAAAGAAAACATGGCTGGGACAAGCTTGGGGGGGCGGTGGAATGAAGCAGCTGAACTTTGGCCGTTTAGGTTAAAATCTCAGGATGAAGTTTCAAAGCAGGGCTTGAGATATAGTGTGTGGGTCATTCGAGGAACCGTACGACTCGAAGCTGCAGATCA
Organism: Mormyrops boulengeri; assembly: GCA_026781065.1. Taxonomy (NCBI): domain Eukaryota; kingdom Metazoa; phylum Chordata; class Actinopteri; order Osteoglossiformes; family Mormyridae; genus Mormyrops; species Mormyrops boulengeri. The sequence goes on along the minus strand of JAODLD010000045.1, from coordinate 839,749 downwards.
CAAAGGGGAACGCTTGGGATCCTGGCAGGAATGAAATGATCTTTAAAGCATCAAGATGTTACCTCCGAAATAAAGAAGCAAATGCACAGCTTGGTGGAGAGGATGGTGCCGGTGTTTCGGCAAACAGACGCCTCGCCGTGACGGTTCAGCACTAACGGGGTGAGCAGGTTTGTCACAGACTGTGAAATCGATTGAGGGAGGAGAAATACTGCACTGGTTCTGGGCAGGAGGCAACTGGAGTGATTGTTAGTGAGGATCTGCACAGGGCTGACCTGTCTGCACCAACAGTGTGTATTACATTCATGAAATGACATCCTTTAAAGATCCATCTGAAAAGAAGCCCCGAGCAGCCAGATAAAAAATCATTCATGTTCATGGATCCCAATTCAAGGATTCAAAAGCCTTACTGTCCAATGAAATACTTGCTTGGAGACCCTCCCTGCAGACTTAAACATATAATGATAGATAACAATAAACAGCAAATATCAAATAACAGGATAGTGAGGACAAATGCATGCATACAATATATACAATATAAGTACAGTATACAGTATATCAGCAATATACAATATGCAGACAGTACAGCGTGACATACAGTGGGTCAAAAAAGTATTTAGTCAGCCACCAATTGTGCAAGTTCTCCCACTTAAAAAGATGAGAGACCTGTAATTTTCATCATAGGTATACCTCAACTATGCGAGACAAAATGAGAAAAAAAGATCTCAACCCCATAGAAAATCTTTGGAGGGAGTTGAAAGTCCGTGTTGCCCAGCGACAGCCCCAAAACATCACTG
>JAODLD010000045.1:783602-803456 GCA_026781065.1 Mormyrops boulengeri | reverse complement strand
CAGGCCGCCTTCCCAGGAAACAGAACCTCCACTGTCATGGGTTCAGGTTCTTACATTCTGTCATTTACGTACCAGGCCGCCTTCCCGGGAAACAGAACCTCCACTGTCATGCGTTCAGGTTCTTACATTCTGTCCTTTATGTACCAGGCCGCCTTCCCAGGAAACAGAACCTCCACTGTCACGCGCTTTATGTGCTGCTTATATGGAGTCATCATATCTTCATACTTCTGAGAATCAACATATGAAAATTACTGCTTGCTGTTCCTCTTTCCTGGGTGTTAGGAATCCTGTCATGGCAGCAGAACAAGGCAAGTCAGGAAGCCGTGTTTAGCTCTGGGGAGTTTTGCTGGCAAATATTTCATCAAGAGACTCAATTGAGAAACCGTTCCTATAAAATAAAGTCAAAGTCCAAGTAAACTTTATTGTCATTCGGACCATCCATTTCGAGAGCGCATAGTAGAACGAAATTTTGTTTCTCCTGGCTCAATGTGCAAAACAGAACAAAATACTACAGGCTACACACAATACAGAACTACACGGAGACTATAAATCTGCAGTCTTGTGAGCATCATTTAAGTTTACCTGCTCTTACTGCATCTGTTGATCAGAATTAGTATTTTTCCCTTATCTTGATGGTCTAAAGGTTGGTATTTCTGTACCAGGGAGGCAGACAGGGAGTGCCTTCTGTTATATATCCATCCATCCATCTGTCAATTTTCCTTTAATCTATACAAGGTCTCAGCTAATCATAATCCAATAGGAGACTAAAATGCCAGCCACTAATCACTTATTTATCACTTACTCTGTGTGAGAAGATCTCCATGATTTTGGAGCAAAGTTCATATTAAGATTTTAATTAAGTTCATTGTGCATTTCAGAATGATTCAATAGTTTGAAACCGAAACTTCATCAGACTTGTGTTGCCTTTATGCCTTCAGGGGCAATTTCTGAAGGGCTTAGATGCATTTTTAACGCAGTGAGTAATCAGAGTCATTATAGCCCTTCGGATGTGTACAGAACATGACTTCATACAGTGACATAATGAACCTGGAGCTGATCCTCTGATCAACATTGTTTCTGCATTTCGTTCCTTTGCTAAATAGGATTGAATTATTGAAAAAAATCCTGATTCTGGCCCTTATGACTGATTTTTTACCAAATTCTGGTAGAATATCACCAAGTAAAATAAGCATGGTCCGTGTACAGATACGTTACACATTTAATGACTAAGCGCAGCTCACCATTTGAGGAATAATTAGTGTTGACTTTAAATGAATGAGTCTTATTCTATTATTTATTACTATTGTTTTAGTCTTATTGGGCAACAAAGACCAGGCAACTCACTGACTCTGAATAAGACCTGTGACAATAAGAAATGTGACAAGTCACCAAAGCAAATTCCATAGACATGCTTTTCTGATCCTGTCTTTGATAAGCCCTGGTCTTAATCAAATACAAATTTATTTAATTTTTGTGGTAATAAATAACAACCTTGCAAATTAAATGAATTAACTATTACGCATATCATGATTAATCGATACATGTAACATGTGGAATATTGGTGACAAATCACAATACCATCTTTTTAAAATATTTGTATATTATAAATATTTAAATAAGAGTATCCAGTATCCTGTTTTGCGAATCATCCATTTAATTGTATATTTTTTCCTTTTAACAGCAATTTTCTGCCATAATGCAATGGGAGAATGACACCTGTCCCGGCCCCTGACGTTACGCCTCCCTCCTGCAATAGAATCCCTTCATTGCTCTCCAACAGAAACATATATCCTATGATTGGATTAAGCTGCTCGAATTTCACTTTGCCTATTGGCAGCTTAAAATATGCATGAAGAACGATCAGGTGCAGTCTTATGGAGATATATTTTAAATACAAGGCAGCAGTTCTGGGTGGCGGGCGGGGGGGTTGGGTGGGGTGCCACACTGGGAAGCTGTCTTGCCTCACACCTGAAGGGTTGTAGGTTTTAATGGTGTATTTGCATGTTCTCCCTGTGTTGGCCTGCATACAGTTAGGTGACTTAATGGCTGTGTGTGACCTGCAGTGTGTGTACCCTGCAGTGTGTGACCTGCAGTGTGTGACCTGCAGTGTGTGTACCCTGCAGTGTGTGACCTGCAGTGTGTGTACCCTGCAGTGTGTGACCTGCAGTGTGTGTACCCTGCAGTGGACTGGCCTCGTACCCAAGGCGCTCTCTTACTCCTGCCCTTAGCCATCTGGCATCTAATGAATAATCAGCCATATTGTAAGATGAAACTCAGCAGACGTGGGAAAAAGGTGCCAGATAACGTACATTATGTATGTATATATAACATATATCACTTACACAAATATATATGCTTTTACATTTTAAATTCTGGGTGTTCTGATATGTGAATAGTCCAGTTAGTAGTGCAATGTGTTTATACCATCCATGCATCCATCCATCCACTTATAAGTATTTATCCCAAAGCCTGCAGCCCACTTCAGGAAACACAGAACACAAGGCTGGGGACACCCTGGACGGGATGGCAGACAAAAACGTACTTTTTAAGTAAGAGGTCCTCTAATCTGTTACAGAGGTGCCGCTGGTTTTTCACTCTAGAAGACGGGATTTGATCCGTATTTGAGACTAAATGTTGGCCCGTAACATACTCGTTGCATTTCAGTGTTGTATATGTGATCGGTTTAAATTGATTATTCTGTTAAAGATTATTTCAGTTTGATTTGAATAGTTTCTTTTGGGTCTGGGATCATTTTGACTAGCAGGGAAATTGATTGCTCCTATTAGTAACAAGTACTACGGCGTTTTTTATATATCCGGCCAGAAAAGCGCGAGACGCCCATTCATGATTCCTGATCCAAATCCATCCGTTCGGTGTATCCTTCAGGTTCAGGTAGCTTAGAGGTAAGGCCTTAAAAGGGTAAAAAGTGATGACATGATATCTTTTGGTAATAAATGTCTGGAGCATCATGAAATTAGAAAAGAATACATTTAATCAAAGTACATGATCAGAGCAATAAACTCCACGATTAAGTCATTTTTGCATAATGGCTGTAGCAGCCCCACGCAGCCATCAATCCCATTAATAAACAACCTTTATCTATTTCAGTGTCGCGAAAGTGATCAATTCAATTTCAAAAATACATGGAGATATGATCGACACTCATCTATACCGCTTTTAACGAGAACTTCGCTGCTGTGAGTGTTGGGTTATACGGGACATTTTCATGACGTTCTTCAGCAGAATAAAAACAAGTTTTAACGAAAAAAATGACCCAGTGTGTACTAATGTGAATTTATGTTTTCTTACGCGAATCTCTAATATTTTTCTAAGCGTGCGTTTGTAAACTCTAGAAGAACCCCTATATAAAGGGCTTGAATCCGATCGTCAGTCATGTTAAGGGCGATACGCAGTTCAAATACACGTTGTTGGTTATTAAACTACAAGTGACCAGAAACATTACAACGAAGACACGGCGTTAATAACTGGGCCAGTGCAATCATGAATAAGGTTTTGAAATTGAGGAGACTAAAATGCATCCACTTTTTGCACAGAGCATATATTGTATTACTATACATATATATGTCAACTAAATTAACACGTCGAGAACCTAATCCTTAATCCTAACTAAACCAGTTTGTGCGCAATGTAATACTTTTTGGATGTTGCAGAATGCAAAGTTTTATGTAATGAATCATCGACGATAAAATAACTTAATATAAGGATAACTGCGTTTAATTTGCCAGAACATTATTAACACTATTATCCCTTTATATTTGCGATATTTAAAAAACAAAAAAATACGAGAGGCCACGTGTAGCGAACTTGTGAGTTAGCACCTAAGCAGAAATAGCGAAGTAGGCCTACTGGATTTTAGTTTTATTAAATCTTTCGTTTATTTGAACGATCTGCACGTCCTACGTTTATATGGGTGAGTGTGAAGCTCGTAACTTGTAGCCTAATTTTTCTGATAACACTCTATGTCTCGCACTAGCAGCTGCAAACCCAGTGATGAAAGTAACTCGAAAAATCCGTCTGCGATTAAAATCTGTCACACCTTCGATCCCATGCGTGAGTTTAATTCACGTGGTGCCTTGATCCATCCGTCCGTTCTGCAAACGCGCTTGTCGCGGGGGTGCGGAGCTGCTAGTTGCATATTGTTAAATGTTATTTTATTTTGAATAATAATAAAATAAATCACTGACGTTAACTCTAATGAACTGTGAACAGTTATTGTGTGGTGGTGGAAGTGCATTTATGAATTTAATATAGCGGTAATTACAATAACAACAATAATATTAATAGCATGTTGTTGAATTTAATTTCAATTTAAGATTAATCTGAACAGTATTTTAATGATGACAGAAAATACTGATGTGGAATTTCTAAACTAATTGGTCATCGTAATCTTTCATGATTAATTATCTTGCATCTTACTCATTAAGTACACTGCACCTGTTTATTTAAAATAAATATTTGGAATAAAAGTATTAGTCACGTTCCTCATCAGTCATATCGTCATTCTAAAAAGTGGAGCTCCGATTACTTTTGTACAGGTGTTCAGGCATTATTTACATAGAGCAAGCCGACTCTTTCTGTCGAGTTCTTACATGTGAGCCATGCATAGGATTCTAATCTGAAATTGCGCAATTTAAGGTTGGTTGTGTTGGCTAATGGATTCACCCTCCGCAGGTACGTCCCTAACTGGGACATTTTGTTACATTACATGGGACTGGCATTCTCCGAATAAACACCTCATCATCATCGGCCCGCCCCAGTGGAGCCCCGGGTGACCAATCACGCCGCACTCCAGTGCTTGACTCTCCTTGTACACTTTACTGAGTAAAAGTCACGCCGCTTTGTGAACAGAAAGAGACCCATCCATACGCAAAACACTGCCAGACAATCTGATTTCGTTTGCATGGTAAATGGAAACCTGATCGGCTAACGGAACGAGGAGGAGTGACTTGCGGCTACTCATTAAACATGTCTTCGTCCACAAGCGAAGTCATTCATTTAAATGAGATCAAGAAGGAAAGCGTGCGGGCAGACAGACGAGGGAGCGCCAAGCCACTGGCGCTGGGCTCGCTGGAGTTCAGTGCGGAGCGTCCCGTAGCCGACGCAGCCCCGTCTGAACTTATGGAGAGCGCGCCTTTGCTGGCGTTTTCCCCCGATCAAGTGGCGTGTGTCTGCGAGGCTCTGCAGCAGGGTGGCAACGTGGAGCGCTTGGCCAGATTCTTATGGTCATTACCACAGAGTGACTTGCTACGCGGTAACGAAAGCATCTTAAAAGCGCAGGCTCTCGTGGCTTTCCACCAGGCTCGCTATCAGGAGCTCTACTGCATCCTGGAGAGCCACAGCTTCAGCCCGGCAAACCACTCCGCGCTCCAGGATATATGGTACAAGGCGAGATACACCGAGGCAGAGAAGGCGAGAGGCAGAGCCCTGGGCGCCGTGGATAAATACCGCCTGCGTCGCAAGTACCCCTTGCCTCGAACTATCTGGGATGGAGAAGAAACAGTGTATTGCTTCAAGGAACGATCCCGGAATGCGCTGAAGGAGATGTACAAGCAGAATAGGTATCCTTCGCCGGCCGAGAAGAGGAACCTGGCCAAAATCACGGGACTGTCGCTGACTCAGGTCAGCAACTGGTTTAAAAACCGGAGACAGAGGGACAGAAACCCGTCCGAAGCGCAGTCAAAGAGGTGAGAGAAAAATAGCGAAGAGTGAGTCTCTAAAACATACTTTGTAGATGACAGGACTGTCCGCGACGCCAAGGTGGACGATGTAAATTTCATAGGCTGGTATTAATTATTACGGAGATAAAGACTGCCTTGCACGACCTTCTCGGTAAAGTTTTGACATTTGATGTTGCGGCGGTAAAATGCCTTGCATTTGGCTCATAAATATTTGAAAATGCACGCTTAATGCTTTTATTAATACAAAGTAATATGTACAATTTCGTGTTTATTAACAATGCAATAAAAAACAACAATAGGCCTGTCTAGGATTTTCGAATAGCTGACACAAATTTGTGACTGTCAGTGTGTAGCCAGTATTTAATGCATACGTCTAAACCTGATGAACTTTTACATTTAGTAAACTTATGCATCGTCAAATTAACAAGTAGGGCTTCTCCTAACCGGAAGTAAATCGTGCCATTATAGTATACGAACGATCACCTATACGTAGGACTGTATATAATGCAGCTGATGATGCAGCGTAATATAGTTATTGAGCTTTATGTCACTTCGCCGTCAGCATGGCTGCAGGACACCTCTTCCCGCACGTGGCACCTTTATCTCTATAAACTTGATGTCATGTGTCATTCAAACGTATTTCTTTGCCAGTTCGGTTCTGGAAATGTGTCGCATTGACTCAGTTATCATTCTAGTAGGAGAAAAGGCAACCATGAGTAGTTGCGGGAATATGATCGTTTTTCTCTTATGAGAAATATTATTGTAATTGAAATAACCTGGCGTGATTATTTATTAAGTAATCGATTTTTTTGTTTGTTTATGAATTAGTTTTTGCGTAAAGAAACCAAGAAACCACCGTCCTATGAAGTACCCGCAAAACGGGGGGGTGGGGGGGGGGTGTCTGTTTCTGTCAGTGTGTGTGGGGTTAGCAGCTGTTAGGGTCAGTAAAGCAGTGCAGCGTGCAGTGAAGGGCACAGTGGCTTTTATTATATTTGAATTCCCAGAATATCACTGTCTCCTTTAATTCTACAGCCCTAATGGTAGTGTATAAACAGCTTTATTGCTGTGTTTCTTTGGTTTGAAGTTTAGATAGATGTCGACGGTCCACTTTATAGCCAAACATGGGTCAAGCAGGACCTGAGCACCCTTTGGGGGTTGGCGGTGGGGGGGGGGGGCAGTCCAGTGTAACTTGCCCGTGTCAGTGGTGCGGGGGAGCTGATATAAAGCTCGTTACTGCACCCTGTGGGGCTCCCACCAGTGCTCCTGGATCTTCTCCACGCTCCTGCACCCTTCCTCCTGCTTCCTCAGCTCCTCATGTTCTTCCCCGTACTACCGAATTTCGGCTCGTGGTTCTGTTGGCCCGCCCCCCTGACTTGCCTTTTCCGATCCCCTGTCTCCATGCAGTGAATCTGATGGGAACCACAGCACCGAGGACGAGGCCAGCAAGGGCCAGGATGATCTCTCCCCCCGGCCCCTCTCCAGCGACTCCAGCGTGGGGGTGCCAGTCGTCCAGCAGATCGGCGACATGGGGGCCGCCCCGGGCTGTGGGGGTGCACAGCACTTCAGCGGGAACCTGTCAGGTGGCAGCACCACATTTTTTAACAGTGCCTCCTGCCTCCAGCCCAATGGCGGATTCCTCCTGGGCAGCTTTGGCCTGGGAAACCCGCCTCTGACCTTTAACCCCTTAGCCCCGCCCCCAGGGCCACTGCTGGGGGATCACAGCGAGAATGCCGCCCCCCCGGTGTACCCCTCCTTCCCTCTATGTTCGAATGGCTTGGAGGTGAAGCTGGAGGGGGTCCCAGGAGGGGCGGGCCCCGCCATGGTCACCCTGGCCCCCTCCCTTGGGCCGCTGCACCTTAGCCCCAGCCAGGGCCACACCCCCAGCACCAACGACAGCCAATCACAGCTCAACGCTCATGAAAGTGTCCCACCTCTACAATTGCCACCCACTGCTGTGGGGCCCCCTCATGGTAAGTTGATCCTATTGTCCCATATTACAGTTGGGTTGTAGGACTGGGTAGAGAAACGAACCAGAGAGCAGCTGACATACTAACAAAGGCCGGAAGCTTCTGGACGTCCCTCAATTTCTCCATCAGAGCTGAAGTGTAGATGTTAGGGACTCGGCCTTTGGAACAGAAATCCTACGTCTAATTTAAAATACAAAATACTTTAATTGTACATTAGACCTTGAGATGTCTACATCTGAAGATGTGAAACCGGGGCCCGTTAGAGGGATCCTAGTGGGGGGGGGGTCAGGCACAGCGGCCGCTTCTCACAGCTGCCGTTTGCTTTGCCTGTCTTTCTCTGACGTGTTGTTCTCTGGTCAGGTGGGAGAGGGGCAGACCATGAGCACATTACTTCAGAATGGGTTCGAAGAAGGGGTGGAGCTCTTTGTGGTTGGGGGAGGGGCATGGGTGTCGTAACAGCCGGTCCCCAGGCGGCTGCCGGTGCCAAGTGGGTGTGGCCTGCCATAACGCCGGGGATCTCGCTAATGCATCCGGCCATGAATATTTTATAGAGCCATCCACACGGCATCACTGCCAGCTACCTGCTCTTCCTACCCGTGGCTTGCCTGCTTTGTTTACGCTGCTCGCTTTTCACCCTTACAGCTAGGAGGCAAGCCGTCAGTTAGCCGAGCTCCAGATTTAAGGTAGAACAGAAGCATAAGAGCGGTGGTGTGTTAGACCCCCTGTCTCGGCCTGAGGGACGGCGCCTTTCCGCCTCCCAGCTCCAGCCATTAACTCCAAAGCCAAGGAAGAGCGATTAGGATGGATCTCTGTCTGAGAGATGACAGGAGTGCAGGCTTTTAGAGTGGCTCTCTGGCCTGGGACCCCCTGAGCACTGCAGTGGCTCTCTGGCCTGGGACCCCCTGAGCACTGCAGTGGCTCTCTGGCCTGGGACCCCCTGAGCACTGCAGTGGATTTCTCTTCTGCTGAGGTTCCTGCTTCACTGACAGCTGGGATCATTCTTCCAGTTTGCGCGTAGTAGAGCACAGACATCTCCGAGGGTGTGGAGGTTAGGGCCCAGGCAGCAGGCGTTGAGGGACCAGTCACCGTGAAAGGCAATGAACCCCAGCTCACCCAAGGAGCGATTAGGCTCTTCTGGGACGAGGTGAGCAGGATGATGGCTGCTGCTAACAGAGCTTATAGCTTCTGGGATTGATGACCGTGAACAAGACATAAGTGCCGTTGTGACACATGACAGCGTCTTCTCTCCGCATCACGAGTTCCGTTTCTCTGCTTTACCTGCAGCTGCAGTTCCCCTCCATGGTGCTAACAGTGCCCCCGGTGGCAACTCCGTGTACTGCACCCTGTCCCTGCCTCTTGCAACGCAGACCTCAGTCAAACAAGAGCCGGGAGAGGCTGGCCTTTACGGCTTCCCTGGGGGGCTTCGCATGGACCAGAGTGACCAGCTGGCCTACTCTGCCCCCCTTCTTCCTTCATCCGCCCCCCCAAATGCCGGGGAGGCCCCACCCTGCAGCACGGCGGCGGCGTCCCCTGACTCCGAGCCGCGGGCCTACTCGTCCCCTCCGGTGCCCACCACGCCTGACGGGGACAGGAGCGCTTCTCTCCTGAAAGACTACAGCAGCCGGGCCTCCCCAGCCCCTCACAGTCGTTCGTTCACCTCCACCCTGCAGCAGGACTTCCTGCCCGGACAGGGCAACTCGGACGTGGCACATGGGCGGGACAGACCCAGGGTCATGTGCCTGGAAGTGGAGCCAAAAGAGAAGGAGCTCAGCAAACTGCACCGCGTGCCACTGGAGAAGCATGTGCGTGACCTTTGACATCTGTGTGCCACTGGAGAAGCATGTGCGTGACCTTTGACCTCTGTGTGCCATGGTCAGCCTCACACTGGTGATCATATCGTACCTGTACAACTTTCGCATGTACACTCCATGTTAAATTATTAATTTGATTCCCAGGATATTGGTGGGACAATTAACAGCGCACTTAAAAGAAACAGTGTCAAGAACACAGCTACATCCAGTGTCATTCCGACGCTGTCGAATTCTGCTAAACCGTCTCTGTTTCCCCCTTTGTTGCCTCTAACCGCTTTTGTAGATCCTGTGGTGAAACACAGAGGAGAGGGTCACTTTTTAAAGAAATGCTTTCTTCTTTTCTGGATATTCTTTCTGGTTTTTTGGCCCAATTATCTTTTTTTCTTCCCAGGACTCTCCCCAGAGTGCAGTCCCTCTCTGTTTGCCTAGTGCCTTGCGTTCAGGCATGCCTCTCAGGCCAATGCTATGACAGTGGAATGAAAGAAATCGGCCTATTACTGGCAGAGTGTCCCCCCACCTACCCCCGGCCCCCAATCCCACAGTAAAACATCCGCCGACCTATTGTACGATATAATAGAAGCAGAACTTGTTCACTGCCTGTGAAGCGTTCCGCGGCACGTGATTGTACGCCGGAGAGCTCTGTGGGACTGATCCACATGAGTTACCTGCCAGTGTGATATATGATCCATTCAGGAATGTGCCACTTTATAGCCTCCTCAAGATTCCCCTTAATGCAAAATTTTATTTGTTTTTGTTTGTTTCTTTCTTTCCAAATTAACATCGAGAGATGTTTAATGTTATTTACTTATACATGTCTGTTTCCTCCTGCTTTTCATGGAGTCTTCCTTGGGTTGCAAGCTAACATTTCACATCCGTTCTGCTAATCTCCACCTTCACCAGACACAGTGGCCACTGAGTGTGGTGACATCTATATGGTCGGATTGTTTGTTCATATTCAAAAACTACCTAGGCTTATTTTTTAATCCCTCCCCATTAAATCTTTATATTTGTACTTGTCAGATGTTCATGTTGTTCCTTGCTTTAATTATCATCAAATAATCGCTTGTTATTATTGGATATTGGTGTATGTCCTTATTTGCTACACCTGAGGTAACTAAGCCAAAGATTGTATCTGTTTTAGTCTTTTTTAATTTTTCAAAAACTTTGACGGTGGCATATTTTTCTGAAGCTTTTATGAAGGTTCTGCTTGGGGGGTGGTGGAGTGTTCGGTTCTGACCAACCCAGACCGCTCTCCGCACATCCGGCCAGCCCAGACCGCTCTCCGCACCTCTGGCCAGCCCAGACCGCTCTCCGCACATCCGGCCAGCCCAGACCGCTGTCTGCACAGTGCTGCGATTGTTTGCCCACATCTGACGGCCTGGACTTCATTAGCCCCTGTTCCCAATCCTGCTTCTTATTCAAATAAACAGCTGTGGGCTCCAGCGCGGGTGTCAGTGCTGAGTGGCTCAGCTCAGATGGGCTGTCTAGCACACCCCCCCAGGACCATCACCGCCCCCCGTCATCTCTGCTGATATGCTCTGACCTGCAGCTTCCTTACACAAAATGCACCACGAATCTCTAAAATGGAAGGAAGGTGAAAGTGTTTTTTTTTTTCTCAGGTTGTTGTTGAAATCAACAAAAATGTAAACATTAACGCTGAGTCTCAGCTGTCAAAAGCAGAATGCTGAATATAAATCAGTTCATTGAAAGTATGGCATGTCATCATTTGTTTATCTACCAAGTCATACTGGCCAAAATTGTGATACAGTGATTATTCAGGCACCCCCCCCCTTCTGGTTGTGATTATGGTTATGGATGTGGTTTTTACCAGGTATCACTTAGGGGGTGTATGTGTGTCTTATTCTCCCTGGGTCTAAAGAGCATTGGTTTAGGAAGAATTTCCCAGCAGTGTTGACCATGTGACGCGGTGAGTCATGCCTCATTGGAAGACGCAGGCCAAGGTGAGCGCAAGAAGAGGTCGCCATTGTTGGCGTGGGAATGAGGGCCTGTTGCCTCTGGCGCAGGATTAGCTCATTGAGGGGTGTCAGGTAGATCCTCTTGCAAATACCGAGGAAGGAGAAGAAAGCACAAGGAGAGAAAGAGAAAGAAGAAATCAAAGAAGATGTGATGTTGGCATGTTCCAAACAAAGCCCCACGACGCATGTGACCCGATAGGCCTCCAGCCCCAGGGTGTTCGGTGGGAGGATTTTTCCAGGTGGTTTGAAATCCATGTCAGGCTTCAGGACCCCCTGCTGCCACCCACCTACCCCCACACACGTTTATATTCATACCTGTGTGAACGCTCCATTCATTTCTATGGGAAGAGCCTAATCCAGGCTATGATAACCTTAACCCTAACCTTAACTTATATATAAGTAACCCAACAAATACGAGACTTTCGGCATTTTTAGTTTTTTTATTTCAGTCACCGATATTTATAAAATTGAATTGCCCTTGTGGGGACTGAAAAAATGGTCCCCACAATGTAGTATATACACAAGTGATACACGCACACACAGGCGTGCACACACACACACACCTGTTTACCCGTGATCGCGTGAAAGGAGCAACATGGTAGAAAGTTTTATATCCCGCTGTGGATGTAATTATTTTGCTATTACTGTGTTAAGACAAAGCTTATTTTGCTTCTGTTAAGGTTTGTTTTAAATGGCTGATTGCAGATTGATGATGCTTGGATAGTTTACACATTTATAATGTTGTTGATTTAGGTAAATGGGTAATCCCTGAGCACTTAAAGAGTTGGACTTTGAAAATTGAATAATCTCTCGTGCGGAGAGCATTTTCTGGGAGCCCTTGAACCTGAAACCTTTCGGTGAGGAGTATAATGCCGCCAAAGAACGCCTGCAATAACCTTATTTTAATTAAGATATTAATTATTTACAACAAGTATACAAAGTTGAGGCTAAGGAAAAGTGTGAAAAGGAGCATGCATTATGGCGAGTTAGAAAGAATTAATCGGTTGTTGTATTAGTGTGTTCACAATTTTCAAAGTGTGGCATGAAGAGCCAGTGACATGCTGTAAAATGTGGGAAACCCCCCCCAAGCGGGATTATTAAAAAAGCCTCCCGGCTGAAAGCGGCAGCCACAGCCCAGAGTAACATGATCCGGGCAGCTCCGCACTGCGCTGCACTAATGAGGGGTCAGAGGTCACAGGGCCTCCACCGCTCTGCTGGACATTTATTTTTCTCCGGAGAGAGTGCAGCTCCCCGACCCCCTATCTCATCAGGCCCCGGGGCTGGAATGCTGGACCTTACTTAGTGTATGCACACACGCACACACACACACACACACATGCACACACAAACACACACACGCACACACAGACACACACGCACACACACACACACGCACACACAGACACGCACACACACATGCACACACACACACAAACACACACACACATGCACACACACACACATGCACACACACACACACGCACACACACATGCATACACACACACACATGCACACACACACACAAACAAACATACACATGCACACACACACAACACACACACTTCCATCTGTGTGGACTTCTGATTGATTCCCATTGTACTATAAACTTACATGTGTTGACCTCAAACCACTACAATTAATGAAATGAATTAAATGAAAGTCAGAAAGATGAAAAGCAATAAACACAAAAGTTTTTTGGCGCATGACATAAGTCGAAAAGGCGTCGGGTGTGTGTGCACTGCACACATACAGTGTTTGCTGACACACACATGGAAAATGCTCCCATCACTGCTGGACAGCTTCTTGCACACTGAGGTCCTCGTCCTCCATTTGCTAATTCACATTTTTCCCTAGAATCATTTAATAATTGATTGTTATTATGTGTCGTCTTTTTATTGTCTTGACATGTTTCTGATTGTTTGCTATTGTGTGATGCTTGATGTTACTGCCTTTGTCAGGCATCCTTGAGTGCCATGAAATCACCTATTACCATTGTTATTATTATTATTATTATTATTATTATTATTATTATTAAAACACAGAGACATTCTACAAACTAATATACTCATTCCTATCTATTGGCTCCACCACAGGAAGTCACAAAATCACACACACATGCTTTATAACACTCCATGGATGCTGACTCAGTATGAAAGAAGAAAATATTTCACTTTGAAAGTAACTTTATGGCAGGTTAATGCCCCTAAAATAAATGTTAGGATTACAAAATAGCTGATTTCAATATGTATTCTAGAACAAATTCCTCAATAAACTCTATAAATGGGTGGTCAGGTGGAGGTTGAATGTAAATTCTGTCTGCAATTGGACGTGCTCTGGGTCAGAGGAACACCCAAGGCAATGAATGAAAGCCCCACCAAGTGCTCTTCAACCTCCTGGCCAACAGAGGTCACTGCAATACACGTCTAGAGCCACTGAAAAAAGGTACCGAAAAGAAGCCAGAGATATTGAAGGTAGCCGAATCCTTTACATCCAAATAGTTTCGGATCCTTCCTCATCGGGATTTACGATGCTTGAAATCTCTGTAATATGTCCATCTGTGAATTTGATTCAAGTCTCTTAGATAAGGAGTTAACCTGATGAACACGTTTTCAGAATGATTATTGATTCCGGAATACGAAACAGGTAGAGATATTTAGCCAATCTCAATTCACGGATATAAATGAAATATATTTATGTACGTCAGTAAACGATGATGGACCTACCAAGCATTCTGAATGAACGTTATTATGAAGGTTCACGCTTCAGTCGTGGGAAGGGGGCGCCTTGGCTCGCCACTGAAATCGGACCTGGGGGAGAGGGGGCAACAGCTGGAACATAACAGAATCCCACTTTGTAACGGCGGGACACAGGCATCGTTCTCGGGTGACTATTGAGGAGTCACTTTATTTGAAAAGCAGTTGAGCTTGACAGTTTTCTAACCAGGCTACACGCCACCTGTCTCTTTTCTCTCTTTTCTCTCTTTCTCTCTTTTCTCCTGCCGCGTGCAGAGGAGCTCAAACAACATGAACAAACTACCGCTTTGTTTTAACTAATGTTTTCTTTAACACTGTAATATATTCCAGATTTAACGATTTTAATAATTGCAGTTGTCGTTCCTCTTTTTTGTTTGTTTTTTTTTTTTATCACCCGGCTAATCGATAACTTCGTAAATTGAGTCTGGTATTTTCGAATGAATCCGATTGTTTTTTTCAGGTCTCTGTGTATTTTATCCCTTCGGATTCTGCAGTCCGCAGCAGCCATTAACGTTAATAAATAATGTCAATATTTATAACATCATTTAACACACAATGCTTGTAGCGCCGGGCCGTTTCCAAAACAATGTTTAAACATGTATATCACAGCTATGCAATTAATGACAATTGACTTATTATTACTGTTAAAAACATTTTCATAACATTTCAAACACCTGAAGTTTTATTTGCAACAGAAATTAGATGTTAGTGGGACTTCAAAACAATTGTAGTGTTTTGTATTGTTACTCAACGGCTTCTAACACTCAATTTAATCTCTAATAACAGGCAAGTGATCTCACCCTTTCCAGTGCAGAAAAGCCGCACTCTACATCATCTCTGTAGTCTTCTCTATAAAAGCCAATAGTTATAAACATCAGCCGTTTTAATGGGGGTGAATAACGCAACTCTCTCAAGGACAACCCTTTTAAATCTGACAGGAAATTGTGTTAAATTGATGATACAGTTTCAGGTTTCCTTTAACTCGTTTAATAGTCGTGTGTTGTGGTTCATAATCTTCAGCATCCTTAGCAATAGAACCGCTCTTTGTATGACTCCTGTTGCTTTTCGATCAAATTTTACTGGAAGACGGACGGGGTAGAAACACACCAACACACGTTTACATTACTGTGCATCAAAAACCGTCGGACAGCTGCATTCTCAAACGCACACAAACAACGCAGTCAAACGGGAATTCATAGTAGATGTATTAAATAGATTATTATCGTACAGAGATAATCATATCTTAATCAGTCTTGCCTTTTCGCCCAAACATAGTCCAGACAGTTCAAATCACTCAGGCTCGATAAATAAGTGTATTCGTTTAACACGTAACTATATTCATCAGTGATAGACAATTACTGTAGTGCCCTTTTCATTTCAACTTTAAGAAACCGATGCACATATCATGTCACATATCATGTTACATATCATGTGCGCTATACGTTTTTATTGCAGGCCTGTTTATCATTCGCCGCCAATTAGCATAAATAAGCAGTTGTAGCACAATATGACATGTATTATCGTATTATAAATTATTAGTTTTGTTGTATTTTTTATATTTATCCTTAGCCAGAGTAGCGCGCAGTACGGTAGATTTCACCTCTCTGACGAAAATCACGTTGTAGCCTATACATCTTGAAATAATCAGTGTTCAATGTCGGGATGTTTCTCTGCCTTTCCTGTTTACAGGCGCAGGCTCTGGGCAGTATGGCAGAGACATTATCGAGACTTAAGAGGAGTGTATCATACGTCCCAAGCGGTACTCAATCAGAAATGATTAGGAAGCGCGGTAATGGTGATAGTACATGCGGGAAATGGCTGAGAGATAAGGAGTTTCTTCCAAAACAACATGCAGAAAAGCAGTAAACAGGAAAATCATAACGAAAGCGTGCAGGTGTTCCGATGACATCAAAAACAAGCGGGGATTTGTCTCCGTTAACAATTTTTCTCCTCGGATTTCTTGATAACCATGAAAAATTTCCAGATTATAAATGCTAAGAGTTAGAAATGTCACATTACATAATGTCGTGTTTCTATATTAAATCATTTTATTTCTTTATTCTATTTAATTATTTAAAGAGACCATTTTAGTTTTGCTGTTTGGCAATACACCTTAGTTTGAAGATGATGATGATGATGATGATCCGACGATGTGATGCTTAACGCTGGTGTATTTTTTTAGTACTAGGCCTACAAAAGTACATTCTTTTCAACGTGTCTTTGGCCAGAATATTACGATATTGACTTTCATCGTCGCATTTCTTGCAGTACGTGTAGCGCATCTATTTACAAACTACACCGACATCAGCAGGCATGTTTGAGGTGCCGCCGTTTCCCCATATGCTGTGCGGGACAGCCTGCAGTCACACGCGGCTTCCTGTTGTGATCCAATACGGTGAAAACGTTTGTTTTCACAAGTGTCTGGCGACGGCTAAACTAATGGGAATTTCGCTTTATATTAATCCAATGGAGAGCTAAGCGGGTATTCATCCGCTACCAAAGACAAATTAAATGATTATTTGTAAGACATATGAAAATACGCGCAGAAGGAAATTTATCCATATGAACAAAGACAAATTTAAGGCCAAAACAAGTCTTGAAAATGGACAGTCCATTTTAAATTAAATTACAAAGGGGCGCTCCATTCCGGGTGAGTAACTGTGCGTCGCGTTGCCCCGGTGTCACGTTGCAGATCTGGACAAGGATAAAGAAACGTGATCTATTCTTTAAAGGAGCGGCTGGGTGGCGAGGAGCTCGCAAAACACAGAACTCGTTTACTAATGGACCGGTTTTATGTTTCACTGTACAGAGACGGTGAGCAAAAAAAGGGAAAAAAACTCATCTGTTAAAGGAATAATGTACAAATCCTGTAACCGCTATTTACTCGATAATTCTTCTGAGTAATTCGCACAGTCTGCTATCTTAAGAACGGGAAATTAAGAAGGGGACCATAACCATTGTATAGTTTTCCATCACTTGTAGATTTTTCAGATCATTTCCGATCTATGGACCACACAAGGAATCCCTCCCTGCTGAATGCGGTACAGTAAACCTACACCTTTGCCATTAGACTATGTACGAGCGGGCGTTTTGACAGCTTGATTCGGGTGTATTTTCCCTACATGTGTTTGGGGAATCTGGCCAAACACGATCCACTAAAGATTTTAGTGAACCACAAAAGCCAGCACACACACTGTAGTGGCTGGATAAATTATATTGCTGATGTCATACGCATTGTACGAAGATGTAATATGTACCGACGGTGGCTCAGAGAGTTTGGATGTAAGGCGAATGAAAGTCACGTTGTTGAAAAACACGGCCTGTAGTCGGAGTTTGTAGGCTATAAATCGGCATGATGCGACACACACAACCAAAATACAGTAGGCCTATGTAAAGAGTTACTGCCGACTACCACAAGATATATAGTCATGCTTCTATTAAAGGAATCAATCGCTGAAAGAAATATGTATAGTTTCATACACACGCTTAACCAGTCGCGTCCAATGTAATCGGTATAGTATAAATCATACACAACGCAAAATGGGTAAATTTACGTGGAATATTTATACACAACCCCCATAGTATATATATATAAGGAAAGTAGCCTATATACGTGTGTTTAATGATGATAATAACCAGTTGTCCACTATTAGTATTCTCACACATAGCCTAGTGAAATCAAATCGAAATATGTTGCGCCCTACGACACAAAACAGGGACCTAGAGGACTAATCGGTGGGATATAGTACTAACAGATTTTTGGCGTTTTTTTGGAATTCCGCAACATGTTAAATTACGGTTTAAAAGTATATTTGTTATTGATTCGAATGGTGTTCAATTCGATGAAACCAATTATATTCATGTTTTGTTAACGACAAAAACCAATTTTTACTGTCAACCATAAAGTGACTTTATCAACATCGGCAAAAGTCAAGGATAGTCTTTACTGTACATTTGATCAGGACACTGCAATAGTATCTATTTCTGAAATGATAAATAATGACTTTTAATAATTATAATAACGCTCAGAACAAGCTGATTTGAACGGAAACAAACGACTTTAAAGGTCTGTAATAATTGATTATCGAAGTACCGTATTCCCTCAGGTAACAGCGACGCAGCGGCTCCGGTTTCAAACCAAGGGAGCAAACGGAGCCGTCAACCTCGTCTTGCCCCGCTGCGTTCCTATTGGCCAGCGCGGGAGCCAATCAGCGCTGCGCCCTGCGCCCTTTAAGCCCCACCATATTCGCACAGGAGCAAACTGTCCCAACTATCCACATCCCAAAATTATTGCACATCTGAGCTGTGGAGTTCGCCGTCACGATTTGCGTGCATATTTGTTGAGCAACACGTCATTTTACTTAATACTGAGAAAATTCTGCAGGGTAACCAGTCCGACATTTTAAGGGTATTTATTTTTGTGCGGGGATAAATCTCCCCTCTTTCCCAACATCATGTCAATGTTGCCTTCTTTTGGGTTCACCCAGGAGCAAGTGGCGTGCGTTTGCGAGGTGCTGCAACAAGGTGGGAACCTAGAGAGACTGGGACGCTTCCTCTGGTCTCTCCCGGCCTGCGATCATCTCCACAAGAACGAGAGCGTCCTAAAAGCTAAAGCCGTAGTGGCTTTTCACCGGGGAAACTTCAGGGAGCTGTACAAGATCCTCGAAAGCCACCAGTTCTCGCCGCACAACCACCCGAAGCTGCAGCAGTTGTGGCTAAAAGCGCACTACGTGGAAGCGGAGAAGCTGAGGGGCAGACCGCTTGGCGCGGTGGGCAAGTACAGGGTCCGGAGAAAATTCCCACTGCCCCGTACCATCTGGGACGGCGAGGAAACCAGTTACTGCTTTAAGGAGAAGTCTCGGGGAGTTCTGCGGGAATGGTACACCCACAACCCGTATCCCTCCCCCAGGGAGAAGAGAGAGTTGGCCGAGGCCACGGGGCTAACCACCACGCAAGTTAGCAACTGGTTTAAAAACCGAAGGCAGAGGGATCGAGCCGCCGAAGCCAAAGAGAGGTAGTGACACCATTCCTAAGCCTGTGGTTTGTGAAACGCCACAGAATGTGCTTCTGCTCCTATCAGTATTGTAGTTAAAACCGGCAGTTATTTATGTTCAGTTACCAATGTTTTAATGTGAAATAGCATTTCAAATTAAAAAATAGAAGGTACCTGTAAATCCCAAGCAACTATATAAAGTTAATTACAACATTAAGTCGAGATGTTTATGGAGCAGTGCAATGTTTCGCAAATGTCGAAGTAAACACACCAAATATAGCTGTAAGTTATAGAAAGTGCAAGGTAGATTTCTAAATAGGCCTATTTAATTATACAACAAAGCTGCTGTCGTTCAAAAACCAATTCCTTTACATTCTTGCTTGGAAAAAAAGCATTTTATCGTTAGCATGACTAAACAAAAAAACTATAGTCTGTTCCATTGTGGAATCTTAAAAAAATGTCACATCACATACGAATATCCAAAGTAGACGTGTCAGCGTTGACTGTAAAATTAGAATTTATTTATTTCTGACCACCAAATATGGAAACTTAATATGGGAACTTCACGGTTTCATTTGAGGGGTTGTAAAAAAAATGCTCCCAGCTGTCGTACTTAGTTGTACTTGTAGTTCAGGGTTGTGGGGGGTGGGGGGC
>JAODLD010000045.1:727234-741489 GCA_026781065.1 Mormyrops boulengeri | reverse complement strand
CCCCCCCCCCCCCCCCCCCCCCCCCCCCCCCCCCCCCCCCCCCCCCCCCCCCCCCCCCCCCCCCCCCCCCCGGCGTTAGAGCAGAAGCCTCAAATGTCATTACAGCAAAGAAGTTTGCAAATTCATGAATTAAAAACAACAGCAACAACAACAAAAAATAGCCTTGCATCAGCTTGGTGGTGGAGCAAACCAGTGTGAGCTTAAAAGGACATGGCAAAAAGGGGCAGGGGGGGCGGGCAGGGCCGTGCCGCCTCCCCCCCGGGCAAATGGTAGTTGTATGGCGGGGGCTGTGAGGTGGCCCCCCTCAGCCGCCGCTTGTCGCCGCCTCTGAACGGAAAGCCTTGGGGGCAGGTGGCCGGCGAAGTGGCTCATGAGCGCAGGCGGTCTCGGTGGGGGGGCTGTAAGTAAGCTCTGTGCTAGGGGAGGCGCGAGGAGGCTGGGGCCACGTTACCACATGTCGGCGGCCGAGGCAGAGTCCTTCAGAGAGAGGGAGGAAGGGGGGAAGAGGCCTTTAGTGAAGCCAGGCGGCCCTGCCCCCGCCGCCGCCGTCTGAGCACTGAGGTGTCAGTCCAGGGACACATTCAAGCAGGTCTCAGTCACATGTGCAGCAAACAGGGACCGAAAAGGCACAGGTCACTTATGAAGGGGCAGGGATACAGCAATGGAGGCATGAATACGGCTAAGAACACTGAAGAGCACAGAAACGGCAGATCGGACCTGAGAACACCTACTGATCACTGCAGCAGCACAGCACGACATTTACATAGAATAATACTGACGGGAGACTGTACTCGACACCATGTGACCACGGTCAGAAAAGCCGAGAGCAGGCGGGACTTTGATCCCCCTAATTTACATTCAAATCTGATTTAACCCAAAGCGCCATTCAGAAAAATCAGGGGTGAGTTTCTCGAAGACTTCTTAACGCTACGTCGTTCGTTAGTTCTATCTTTTAACACAGAACTTACGAACGACGTAGCGTTAAGAAGACTTCGGGAAACTCACCCCAGAGCATTATGTCTTTCCGTGGCAGTTCAAGTGATATGTATGCTACGTTTTTGAAATACAGGGGATTTATACAGGGGGTTTATTTCCATAAGAAAAACAATGCATGTTATCCATAAGCAGCTGTATAATCTAACTGGTTATCCTCCATCATACTGACAAAACCCTTAGATAAAAAGGGTCGGGAAGGAAGTGTTACTTACAGTGTCTTCACTCCGACATGGGTTCAGTCTGTTGTACACGGCTTCAACAACACTCCGTCTGCAGTGAGGGAAACAGAGCGCGCTTAGGTCCCAGGCCACTCGCGGCATAAACCACCGAGTTTGGCGGCAAAAAACAAGCAAGACCTGTAGCCCTCGTCAGATCAGTCTGGAGGAATCGATCCGCCGGTCGCCATGCGAATGTGCGGAGCGTTTGCCGCCCGCTGTTTAAGCTTGCTTGTGCAAATGTGAGAACAGCAGAGAAAACAGCAACTCAACACGGCCATACGAATGGGGCAATGAGACGGCTTGCTCTGATGCTATGGCCCACCTAATGATCAGCTTCGAGCCAAAATGGCTGCTAGAGCGCCAGCTGATTGCTAGGTTACGTGCCCGCCGTCTTTAAGTCACATGAGACGTGACTCATATAATGACGTGACTCGTATAATGCTGTCAGTCAAAGTCAGCTGGGCCAATGTCCCTGTCGGAAGGGAACACGGGTTATCTGCAAGCAGTTAATCATTACCGGCCCCTGCCAATAAGCCAGCTCTTAAGTTACAGTCACCACTGATAGACTCCTGGTCTGTCAGATGCTGACCTAACAGCATATCACAGTCATCGTTAGACAAGCGTCTCCAGTCACACGCAAAGGAAAAGCTGAGAAGAAACCAGCTGAGTGATGGACACTGTTTCTGGATGGACAAAGCGACAAACAGGGACACTCACTTGCTGGCCAGCTCGCCCCCCGGTGGCAGGTTGGGGATGCTCTCTGTGGCTAACGTGCGCATCACATGGACCAAGTCCGGCACGTCCTCTTCACCTTGTTTCTTAATGATCTCTGAGGAGGAGGTGACTTCTCGTTAAGAGGGTCGCCTGAAGTACACAGCTGGAACTTCAGACAGGCAGAAGCTAAGACACTGAGGCCTTGAGAGCAGTCAGACTTAACTCGAACCAAGCGGGACAGTGGTAAAAATCACTAATGAATCCATATCAAAACTGGTTCCTCTTAAAAAGGTCTTAATGTGCTCAGCCAATATACCGCACTTCCCAATATCAAAGCAATAAGCAAACATAAACACCACTTTAAAATTTAAAATGCAGCTGAAAATTACACAAATGATTGTCAAATCTCACATCCATATGTATGCTGCAGTAGGGGTTGGTGATATGACCAAAAATGTCATCATGGTATTTTTCACTTTTTGGTCAGTGATGGTATTATATCACGGTGTTACTTTTTCCCCAAGTTTTGGGAGGAGTAGCATGTTCTGTCCCTTTATGTAAATAAAAAATGTAAGCATATTAAGTCCACTTTAATTGCTATTACAGTTGGGTATGGGCAGTCTTACTTCAAAAAGATGACATATGTAATGTTTTCTCATTCATTTTCTAATAGTAGGAGCAAAAACGCGAACTGAATGACAAGCCGCTTCAGACCAAAACAGATGTGTGATTTTTCATGTTTAAAGCTGCTCTTTCATATGTAACTTGCAGAGGGCTACAATGGCAGAGTTAAAAAAATAAATAAATAAAAGCTTAGACAAGGCAGCCCAAGACACAGGAGAGAATGGAATTAAAACTAAAATTCTGTTCTGAAGCAGTGATGTCATGACTGAAGTGCCTTATTAATAACTTATTTTTGAAAACTACAAACCCCGCATGCTAGACACAGATGAATTAGTGATGCCAAACCGCCAATTCAACAGCAATTATGCGTCACTTACTACAGCACAGTGTCCTAGTCACCCTACAGATTATCTTAGTGACAGAAATGACATTGGCTGAGGACTAAACTCCAGCCATACAGATTATAACTGTAATCACAGTGAACATGGCAGCTGCACGTCTGCTTTGCTACAGGAAAATCTCCTTCCAGTGGTTACATGAAAACTGCAGGATTCGTCCATTAATAAAATAGGTACAGACAAATCTAGCTGAGAGTTATTTGAAGCATCACTTCCTATGTCTCACACAATGACTAATTGACATGCTCCCACCTCCAGCACTTTGGGGAGCGATACTTTTGCAGCACGTGTTCTAACCACGGCCCCTCTCAGCCCTGACTACGAAACAGAGGCAGCCTCGAGGACTAAAGACTGGCAGAGCCCCACAGAGAAACCCGGATATGTTCCTCAGCTGTTACCTGACCCACTGGCTCTCAAGCCCGAGCACTGGGACACCCCTCTTCCAGCCATTCCATGTTTATGTTCCCCCACCTTGCATCTGATTCAACTAATTAACCACTCAAGCCGTTTATTACTTGGGAGACAAAGCACGTGCTGTAAAAACAGGCCGGGGGGGGGGGGGCTCTGCATCAGACTGGAACCAGGAGCAGGCTCGCTAATACGGCTGCCGTTCCTGTTTGAAAACACATCACCGACCAACTTAACACGCCTGTTCAAATTGAGAAAAACATACAACACATTACAAGCTCTCAGTAACTTCCCACTGCAGTGCAGGTTAAAACACACATCAAAACTGGATGACTTGCGTAACCAAAGAGTCTAACTCAAATTAAATTATCTCAGGTCTATGAAACTAGTTTGAACTCGCAATGCTGAAGTGAATTAAATTCCCCGCATTTCCTAAGAACAATAAAAGCTGAACGGCCAGTCAGACGGATCCATACAATATCTAGCATTTGAAAAACCAGGAACAGTGATTTGCCAAATAATATATACTTATGTTGGTGAAGACGAATTTGACCACGTAACTAACGCAAGCAACTTAAAATATTCTTCCACCATGTATATGTTAACGGATCTAACAGAAAACAACTAGTCTATTTGGATTAAGGCCAATAAACCAAGAACCGTGTACGAGGTAAGTGCACATTCCGGGGCGGAGGACCACAGACAGAGATATCCAGCGTGACTTTACACTCCTGTGGACATACACAGAAAAAGGAAGACTTAATGCACCAGCAGCGCTTTTAGCACAAAGACTTTCTCAAGAACCCAAAGGCTTCATCGGCGTGTGGTTTAATGCGACTTTGCTGCAGCCACAGATAATGGATGCAAACCCAAATAAAACCACCAAGCTGTAAACAGGGATGGTGTTTCCTTGCAGGACAGCCATGTAAACAGAGTCTGGACATCCCACAAAACAAAGAGATCCCTGAAGTCAAATTAAATGTCAAGTCGTGCAATCAGACAGTTGTCACAATACCTGCAGTTTCACACAGAGGATATGGATGTTAGTCATGGTGAATATGCAATCAGTAAAGGTTCCCATCTTGAGGAGGGGAACAAACTGCATCACGCACAAGATCTGGGAAGCTGACGGCTTAAATGTGAATAAAATGAATTAAACGTGTATTGAAAACTTCAGATGGGGGTATTTTTACGTCTTGAGAAGCCCATAAATGGCCGCTTTGAGAACCAGAAAAATCATCAGCGAACTACCAAAGTATAAAAATCCACAATTTACAAAATAATAAGTGGGGA
The DNA here is from genome assembly GCA_026781065.1 of Mormyrops boulengeri. Taxonomy (NCBI): domain Eukaryota; kingdom Metazoa; phylum Chordata; class Actinopteri; order Osteoglossiformes; family Mormyridae; genus Mormyrops; species Mormyrops boulengeri. Next base: position 736,838 of record JAODLD010000045.1, on the reverse strand, counting down.
AATGGCATGTCTTGCTACTGGAGTTACAGCAACTTTGATGGCAGACTCTCCAAAAAATTAACTGTACAATGCTAGGAACTTTACAAGTTGCAGAAACTCTCACTTGGCTGTTTGGGATATCGCTGCCCTTCAGATGAATGACACATTGTATTGTTCTGTAATGTCTGGTTTTTCTGAATAATTTTGAACATTTTCTATTCGCTTAATTTCTAACCGAAAAGGAACGAATGAAAGGTGATGACCTTTAAAATGAAGCCTTTAACTACAGGAAATGAGACACTGAAATGGAAATGTTTGTTGCGCTTTCGTAACATACACTTATCGTAGATGACAACTGTTTTCTCCTCCAATACAAAAACAACCCATACAGACGTCTACAGGAATTAGCATAGTTCAGCTATATAATCATAAAGTCTTCTCAACATGACATCTCAGTACGACAGCTACACCCCTGCTACCCACATAGCAATGCAGCTTCAACTGCTCTACACTGATTAACCTTCAATTGGACCTTAAAAATGCTTATTTAGGGCTTTGAAGGTACATGTATTGGTCACTTGCTGTAAGGTTACATCATTTACACTTTGGAAGTTGATTAAACGAACAAATACATTTCTTTCCATGAGCAGAAGATAAGTTCACAAGCAGGTATTCAACACAGAAAACATTATGCTAATTGTGGCTTTGAGCTGGTCATGGCTAGTGCTGGTTATAGTCGGTCATAACTGGCAGCGGGAACATTTTCCCAGTGAAGTACATCAGCAGCGGAGAGAGTAGTTCATAAGACCAAGACTGTCTGTCGGCTATCTTAACATGCTGCCGGAAACAAATGCAGCATGCCGACTCATTTGAGACGACATCATTCAAGTGTGTGTATGGCTGGAGCGAGGCAGTGTTTCCCCATGGCATTTAAGAGGCCAGTAAATTCAGAGTAGGTTAAAAAATTATTACAGCTATAAGGATGTTTACAGCTGCAGATATGCGACCGGACACAGTAGCAGAGATGGTGCTATTTCAATAGGATTTATTTCATTATGACTGTCATTATTCAGTCTTTTTGAATTTTTTTTTTTATTACATTTTTTATTTTTATAGTCTGCAAATAAGCATCTCTGAAGTTCTCATTCAGACACACTGTCAGACAAGCTGTCTTTGGTTTACAGCTGCTTCTAATTGTGTTCTAATTGTGTTAGATTTCAAAAGAAATGCTGTTTTGCGTGGTCTACTGAAATTACACGGAACCATGAACCCAAAACTGAGGTTTGTGCTGAACCTTCATCTTGTGCTGATACCCCCTTAGGGTTAATGGGCACAGGCCTGCATTGCACCTAAAGCTTCAGAGGCCAGCATTACACACGTATATGGGCTGACGCAGGCTAGACGCTATGTGACACGGGGCATTCACAAGCTCTTCAGGGGTTTTACCTTCCACTTTGCTTTCCAGGTACTTATCCAGCTCCGCCTCTTTCCTCACGGCTTCCGGAGAGATCTTGGGTGCACCAGGAAAGCAGATCAGCACCACACTCATGTTGTCCCGGCTCCCCTGTGCCAAGAGGGCAGAACCAGCTCGGTCAGGCTCTTCTCTGCTCCAACAGTGACCATCAGATTTTAGCAAAATGGCACGATTAAACATGCATGCGCTCTGCTGAAACGGCCTGAGGGTAGAGTATCGAGTCTGACTAATTACCCAGATCCATACACTGTGGCAAGGGAGATACTGATCTCTCTTTTTTTACTGGGGCCTTGTTCTGCAGGCCACAAGTAAGGCCCGTCTTTGTTTGTAACGTGAAAAGCAAAACAAAGTGAATTCCCTTTATTAAACTGCTCCTGTCACTGCAGGAACAATTTTCAATTAAAAAAAAAAAAAATTAAGACAAACCACATGCAGCCACAGACTGGGTTTGCTGTAGGAAACCTTATTTTCTGAGATCTGCTGTATGTTTGACTATTACCCAGAAAATCAGAAACTTTTACTGAATAGGATATCTGAGGCTGTTTACCTTGTATAGACACGTGTCCACTATCTCATTGCACACTCTCTCTAGGTCCTCGGTCACCTCCAGCCTCGATCTGACAAAGTCGCACAGTTCCTCGTTGGCCATGACATCCCAGATGCCGTCGCAGGCCAGCACTATGAACTCGTCAGCGGCCTCCGATCTTTCGATCTCATAAACTTCAGGCTCTGGTGACACCAGCTGCTCCGTGGGGCCCTTGCCATGAACGCACTTGTAGTCAAAATCTCCAAGGGCCCGTGACACGGCAAGGGAGCCGTTGACACGTTGGATCATGACTGAGCCGCCGGCGTTCTGTATGCGCTCCTTCTCCAGCGGGTTGCTGGGCTTATGGTCCTGCGTGAAGAAGTGTACGCGGCCGGCGCGGCTCAGCAAGCCCCGCGAGTCGCCGCAGTTGATGAAGTAGGTGTGCCGCGGCGAGATAAGCACGCCCACGGCGGTGGAGCCGCTACGGTCGGCGCCGTGCTTCTTCTCTGAGATGGCACGCATGTGCTCGTCGATCTGCAGGAAGCCGGTGCGGATGCCGCTCTTGACGCTCTCCACCGATGGTTCCCGCTCACCGCCGCGGAAGTCTGGGTTGCTGGTGATGTGCTCCAGCAGGTGCTCGCAGCAGTAACGAGCTACCTGCGAGCCGGCGTGCCCGTCGTACACGGCGAAGAAGGACCAGGGCTCCAGGCCGTTGGGCAGCCCGATGACAGCCGTGTGGGCGTCCTCCATCTCCACCCGCCAGCCCTGCATGCTGCTCAGGCCATAGCGAAGGGCGTTGCCCTCTCCGTGAGCATTGTGCTTCTCCATCTTTGGCTTGTCCAGGAATGCCCCCATTGTCACCCTCCTTCTAGTCAACAAAGCAAGAATAAACAAGCAGATAGCTTTTAGCCCAGTATCAAGACTTACCATTTCACTTACAGCACAAGAACATACTCTTAAGCACTTGACAGAAAGAACATTTCTGCTCATAACAGAGGGATTGAACCTCAGAAAAGAATTCACACAAACTTACCACCTTTAAAAGACAGCACCCCCTTATTACTACTGAAAAGCAAAATACATTTGCCAGGTACAAGAAACATCCAACCGCAAGCATGAAATGCGACACCAAAGTCATCCCATAATCTACAACGTGGTTATATATTTTAAATATGGGGAAAAGGTGCTACTGGGAGTGAAGAAACATTGAAAAGCATTCTCAGGCTGGCTCCCTTACCAAAATTGAAATAAGGTCAAATTAAAGATGAGAATGACAGCGATCGGTTGTGGCGATGACTGCTGTCATGCGGGGCTATCAGGGGGTGGGGGGCCCGCGGTTAATATGCCAAAGAAATGCAGAGGCGTTACAACAGTGAGCATTTATCAGTTAAAGATAATATTCGGCAAATTGCTGATAGCCGAGAAAGTACATCCTTCACTTCTGTCCGGATGCTACCTACCCGCTGGTGACAGAAACAACCAGCTGGCAGCCGTAAAGTTTGGACACTATTAAACATTAGGCAATATGCGACAGATATACTGACCAACAAGCACCTAGTATTAAGCAAACGATAGATTTTCGTAATCAGGGGACAATCACGTTATTTACACAGTTATTAATAGAAATGACATGGTAAATGCTAACGTCTGTCTTGACCCAGCGAGTGAACGTGGTTACTCAGCAGGCTAGCTTAGCCGGCTAACTCAGCGCCGCTCCGCGTACACATATTCACACACTGCTGTGCCGTAATAACTGCTATCGGGCTCGGACTGCTGCTCTGCTTTAGCCCGGTAAGCAGCCCTGTCCTCGGCCTCGCTGTCTCTCCCTCTCACACACCTACACACACGGCCCCGCGGCGGCAGGCCCCGAGCCGCGGTCCCTCAGGCCTCGGCGCCGCCTGTCACTCGGCTGCTTCCCCGCGGCCTGCTCATCCGCGCTCCCTTCCCACTGCGGCCCCGCGTTAGCCAGCTAGCCGCGGTACTGCTGACTTACCCGAATCTCAAACGAATTTATGCGTTTAAAAAAAAAGAGGGGAAAAAAGGAAAAAAGAAGCACACAAAGGCGGCGGGCTGGATAAGTAAAGCGGCTGTGGTATAGCGACGGCGGAGAGAAACGCCGAGAAAGAGAGACGGACAGAAACCGCCGTCAGCGCATTTAAATCGAAAAAGAGACCGGCTCTCCGCTATGGGTGAGCCTCACTCGCATCACTTCGACCTCTAAGGCGACAGGAAAACGCTTTGAAAGGTCATTAGCTGGTGCCCTGGTTAGGTTTTAGGCCGGCGTGTGCTCAGGTGGGGGGAAAAAAAAGCCCTAAGCTCGGAGCTCTACCCCAGCGTCCCTGTGAGAAAGCCCGCAACCGTAACCTCCGCAAAGTGCGTAAGGTGCGTAAGGAGCGTAACAGTGGCTCCGAGACCCGGATGTACACACTGCAGGCCGTAGGCGTGAAAGCATTACATCACCGCGAAGGCGTATAAATAGATCGCAAGGATGGCGTGGTTGTTGTGAACAGCAAACCCATGTACGGAGAGAGGGTGGTGTTTGTGCAGCAATAGTACAGCATGTTAAGATTTGAAACGGTGTTCTAACGATGGCGAAGGTGATGTTCGAGTCATTTCTGAAATATTAATACTAATAAATGCTTGAAATTATATACACTGGAATTACAGTTAATGTTGAATATGTTAAACGTTTGTTCGACCACGAAATATTTTCAATCGAGCGCAATGAATTTATCAAATCATTCTTGTTCTCTGTGTCACGAATGCATTATGTTTTCATGATATACCTTAAGTGGGAAACAAAAATGATATTAGTAAAGACAAAAGACTTTTTGGCCCAGATTTGTTTTTGTCTTCCAGGTCGATTAAAATGTTTTATGTCAAAAAAATCTATATATCAGTTAAATAATTTTGATACTTAAATTGATTATTATTCATTATATAATTAAATTCAAGAATTATTTGTCCATTCTAGGGTCGCACTGATCTCCGTTTAAATCAATTTTAAAGTTAAACCAATTGCTTTCCTTAAAATGTTACTTTTACAGACAGTAATTTGGACATTTCAGCAGTGTGCAGTGACTGTTTTTCTTATTCATGTTAACAGTATCACAAAAATCCTACATACAGCTCTGAAATATTGAGTCCCATTGAGTACCTACATTAACCCTGCTGTTAATTCCCAGTAGCTGCCGTCCAGAGGGCCTGCATATTTACCGAACTGCTATTGTCTTACTATCAGTGCCTCCTCCTTTTGCCTGATTGGAGGCGACAAGCCCCTCCTCTGGACAGTCGGCCAATCACTTGGCTGCACCAGATTCATTCACCCATATCGCGATGCTTGTGGTAGCTGTCCCTTTGTCAATAAGAAACTGTGGTAAGCGACCAATCAGAACACCTGCCAAGCAGCTAAATAGTGTTGGAGCTTTGGACACTGACTCATGGCATCCGCCGATACCTGTCACTTCACAGTCATAAACTCAATGCAAAGCATAGCAAAGCTTCTCATGCACCTGACCTGTGCATGAATATATAGGACAAGGAATCAGGTGTCCTGCAATGTCACTATCCAGTTTAATATCATTATTATGGCTGTACTGATTATGAAGCATGTTTAATTTTGTTCTGTGTTTGTTTTTCATGTGCAAAACTGCTGACTTCAGTTGTCTGTTTTGATAACAATATCAGTAGCAGTTTACGATACTGTTTCAGTTTGTTATTTGTTTAAAATCCCATTTTATTGACTACTGTTCAGCTCACGGCCTTCTGCTTTCTGTGTTTTTGCACTTTAACAGAGCAGTTAGACGTCATTTAAGTGTATTCAGCATGTTATTGTTGTTACATGAGGTGAGCTGGTTGGTAGTGTAAAGTCTGAAATACACTGAAGCTGAAAGCATCAATAAAGATAAACACCAGTGGTGCCTGGCACTGTCACTCTTCTGGACTTTTGAGGCACAGTCTTAGGAATTACCACATCAGCTTTAATAAATATTAATATGAAAATGAAGTTGTGTTCTCCTGTGAGTTTTCTCTCCGGAGAATTTTTTGAATCATATATATGCATATAATTTATTTTCACAGCCTGTTTTATTCTCCGGTGAATGCCTAGACCAGTGGACACAAACAGACACACACAAGCAGCAGTGGGATTTTCAGTATCCTGATGGCTGCCGTGATCCAGCATCTGAAAATGGGTGCATATAATAGAAGAGAAGTGCAGTGCTCACACATTTAGTTCTTTTTCCCAAGGATTCCTAGGTACAGCTACTGCAAAACAAACCACAAATGGTGGATTACAAACCACTGAAACCTGGAAAAAGCCAACGTGGAAAACCGTATGATCTCTGTACAAATGGGACCAGGATGTAACCCAACTCAGTAGAGATTTCAAGCAGCTAACTGACCTACCACAAGGCCTGGCAACCATGTTTAAATACAGACAAATTTTCATCCTCAGACGAGACACTGAAACGCAGGATGTATCCAAAGTACCTTTCCCAGTTTTTTAATGTTTAGGAAAACAGACCACTTACCCTAGCCTTGCCTTCACTTTATTTGAAAACTGAAAAATATGTTCTTTTTTATCCCTGACCTTAATTCTGTCCTGTACACAACAAGTTAAAAGCTTGTCTAACTCAAATCTGGAGCATCCTGGCAAGTGTCTCCCAATACACACTTATATTAGGGTACTGAGTCTGGGTATAGTTCATTTCTGCTGTGACCTCCTTCTGGAAACTGCTCCCTGGTAAAGGGGGGAAGGATGTTCAGCGAGTTGTGGCCCCTCTGCTGTGAGCACAGCAGGCAACAGAGGCAGGAGACGTTACATCATTTAGTCTGGACGTTAAACTGTACATGGTTCACAAGACTGAGGCAGATGATGTTTGTCAGATTCAGTTGAACTTGCCATCAGTTCTACATACATAACCCTTCAGAACAAACCAATACAATTATCTAAAGTATTATTTCCCAGTCCAGTTCTTGCGGAACTGCAGACGGTCCATGTCATTTTTGCTCCCTCCCAGTTCCCTGCTAGACAGTCCACATTTTTGCCCTACCGGGTACTGGACCAGATTGGGAAACACTGTTCTAGATAAATGATATAAATTATTTACTGTTTTTTTGGAGGTTAAATTAAATTAATTTACACTTCATCTCCTTTTATGCATCAGGATTATGGGGTTGTGGGCTGGTCACAATGATGAAGAATCGTATGTTCAGATCTGCTTATCAAAGCAAAGATTTCTTGCTTGGTCTCTGAGCCCTTCCTCACCGCAGTAATGATAAAAGAAAGTCACCCTTCTCTAGCTTTACTCCAAGCATTGGGGAAGCGCTGAGGCACGAAAGGTGAGTGACAGCTGTCTTTGTTGGGGCTGATGGCTGAAGGCCAAAACCGTATCTTACACGTCCCTCTTAGAGTGCAAATACCAGCACCATTCAACACAGAAAAGGATTCTGGGTACTACAAAGCTGTCTTACACTGCACATACACACCTGTTTCCTGTATCTCTGTATGACTTTTACACCCAAACATTCATTATACATATGATTAAAAATAATTCTCATTTAATGATTTTGTACCAGCTCCCCAAATGAACAAACAGCTTAATTCTGACGTGATGAATGCTTCTTGTTATCTGAACGTAATGCAACTGGCTTCATAGCTCTTTGTGTGCCATAAGTTAGCTAAAGGTGTGGCCACAGAAATATCACCTCATATTCACAAAGTACACCGATCAGAACTCCTCCATGTGGACCCAGGGGCTGCGTACGCAGAGCCATCAACCTTGTGCTACTCAACATTTTTGAAATTATCCCAAGCACCGGGTTCACTCTGCTAATGCTGCTAAAATAACATCTCACGCCTCTGACATCTTTTCTTCTCCTCAGAAGTGAGGCTTAAGATTTCAGTTTTCTTACATGGCAGCCCTATTTATTTCACATCAAACGATCAAGGTCGTGCGGAAGCGCTGCTGTTTTCTGTGATTATTTTGTTGGCAAATATGCCAGCGGTGGTTGGCGCTCCGTCTGACTCCATCTCTTTGATATGACTTTGTTAAATGGAGGAACCCATTTGTTTCATAACTATTCATGTCTCATTCCTGTCTGTTTCTGGCTAATTGGCTTCTCCACCACTTGCTCTCTGCCGTTCCTCAGAGAAAAGGACGCGGAGCTGAGCCGTAAAGTGCGAGGCTCACCATTATAGTGCTTTTCAATGTACTGTATTCTGTGATGCCTGCGCCGTGTGACCTGGACAGTAAATGTGCCTTTTGTGCCGCCGTGGAAAATACAGCTCGGTGAAGTAATTAAAATTCTATCTTGAGAGACGTCTTGTTGCCACTTGAGCCCAAACACTCGGCACTAATCGACATCGTGGCAGACAGAGGAGCTCCCGTCCCTCATTCTCCCGAAGGTTAGCCACGCACTGTGGCGTCTTTAAGAGGCCCGGCCCAGCGCCTTCATGGCGGGCGGACCTGCTCTGCATCCCCTCAACATGAAACTTTCACAATGAAAAGCAAACATTCATTCTAGCACTACTAAGGCCAGCGCTTCTGATATTTCCCGACCTGGAACATTGTTCACAGGGACAAGTGGGACTCTGTGGAAGGCGCAGTAAAGGAGGCAGACGCCGGGTGATATGAATGGAAATTCTCGTGTCGTACAGACTGAAGAGTTTTCAAAGGCTTCCCAGCCTTCCGGGATCTGAACAAGTGGCAGCGGTATAACACTGTTCTCTGGCTGTTTTGATGTCAGGTGGATCCAGGTGGTGAACATCTTCGAAGAATTGCTGTTTCCCATCTTTGTGGTTGGAATCAGCGGGCAGTGCTGGCTGCCAGCGTGATTCGAGCTCCGACAGTCTCTGTCACAGCAGCAATTTACAAAGCACTACAACCGTCCCACAAACCAAATCCATCTTTATGAATTGGCAAACTTTGGAGTCAAAAATTTTTTAAAAAGCATAAATGATTATAAAATTATTATACGATATATTATTATTATTATTATTATCCATTGACATACAGAAGCGCGATTGTCCTGGTTTTAATTATGGTTGAGCCCATATCAGTATATGTGTGTATAAATTATTATATAATATTATTATAACTGTTTCTGTCACCATTCCAATGACTCGTGCATGACTGCAGTCTTGTGTTTAATCCAGGAGGAATGCTCTGTTTTTCTCTCTGTCATGGTGCCAGGTGACAGAGACATAAGGGCAGCTGTGCCCTTTGGAGAAGAGCTGTTCATCTGGGAACAAAGAGGAGAGACATGGAAGGCTGCTGCCCCCTAGAGGACACTGAAGTGAACTTTTTTGAAGCACATTGCAGAAATCGAGTTATTACAGTTTTTTCCAATCATTTTCACACTTGTCTCAATACCATGTCCACTTTTTCACGACACTTCACACGGTGGGCTGTACCAATACACACCTGAGCACATCACTTAACCTTTGGTGCAAAATGCCCTACAACCACCAACACGTTTCACAATTCACCCAAAAGTGACTCATGCTGCCATAACAATGACAAATGCTGTCAGCCAACAACACTGCTGGGGCACTCAGTGTTCAATGGGCTAAAAAACACTAACAACTTTCAGCATTGCAAACTGCATATATAAAGTGTGGC
>JAODLD010000045.1:674238-684777 GCA_026781065.1 Mormyrops boulengeri | reverse complement strand
GTGGTGTTGGGGTGGGGGGGGGTGGGGGTGTGGTGTGTTGTGTGTGGGTGGTGTTGGCCCCGGGGGCGGGGGGGGGGGGGGGGGGGGGCCGGCCCAGCGCCCCTGAAGCTATTTCATTATTATGAATATTGTGATTAAAATTAACACAGTGTTTAAGTGCACAGGGTCCTTGATATTTTGCACAAGAGAAATGTGACCTAAATGCAGAAATGGGTGAACAGTAAGTCATTAGGCAGTGATGCGTTAACCATAGTAACCATAGTAACTGTAGTAACCGTATTAACTGTAGTATCCAGCCCACCATCCAGCATGACGATTAAAGTGCAGCAGCATATCGTAGGAAATGCAACGCAGCCTGGAAGGTGCTGTGGCCCTGGCGAGACCCCAACTGTGTGTGGGGGGGTGGGCGCATCACACGCTGGGCTGGTCTGAATCTCTGCTGTCAGACAGCTGGGGCGGATCGCTCAGGGAGAAAGAGACACACCCACATACACACACACAGACACACACATACACACACATACACAGACACACACACAGACACACACACACAGACACACACATACAGACACAGATACAAACAGGCACACACACACAGACACACACACAGATACACACAGACACACACACACTTTCCCATTTATCATGGTCACATGCTGCATTAGTGGCCCCAGGTTCTTCTGTGATCCTGCAGTTTCTGCGCCTGTAGATGGCGCTGCTGTTCCCCCATCACACCACAGAGAGGACAGATCCAGCAGACCGAAAGCTGCCCGGGCTCACCGCACTCCGGGTTCAGTACACCAACGGCTTATTAAGTCACTTTTCATTGTTATTTTTTCCAGGACCCTACATAGACTGACTGAAAAGGCTTTGCCCTCATTTGCACACTTAGATGACGTTCATACAGCACGCCATTAAAAATGTCCTTCATTCGTAGTGGCCGCCTTCCAGGAGTGAACTCATCAGCGTCACTAACAGCTTTGTGCTCTGTCCCAGGGTCAAGGAGGTACTGGCAAGCACCAGCTTACTTCCCTGGGAGCTGGTCTACGTCTTTCAGCAGGTGCTGCGAGATTTCCTCTGCGGGTTGGAGGTCGAGGAGGCGGGGCCTGCGCTGGCCTGGGCCAGTCGCTGTCCAGGGAAGCTGGGCTCAGGAGCGACCACGGTGCCGAAGTGTCCAGACCCACAGAGGGAGGAGATCCCCACCATCTCCAGCCATGTGGAGCGCAGCATGCACTGGGTTCGGCCTTACGAGGCCCAGAGGGACTGGGACCTCCCCTATTACTGCCCTGCCCCCCAGCGCTGCTCGCAGTCTTAAAGCAGTGCTTTGTGATGGCCCCTCCTCCTTACGTCTGGCCTCTCCTCTGTACACCTCTAACCAAATATTTGGCCTATAGCACTGCACTCCTCCCTGAATAGGCCCTGACTCTGCCCCTTCAAGGCCACACCCTCGTGCAGTTCCGGGCAACAAACTAGCAAGTTCTCCTAATAACTGGCCCTCAAACACAAGACTTGCAGTCAGGTTGCTCCTAAACCAACCCTGCCCTTAGTTACTTAAGGAGCCGTTCCTCTCAGACCTCCGAGTGCCTGGGACTGGTACCGCGTGTGGCAGCTTAGGGTGGATGTCACCAGCTGGGCCTGTGGCAGCTCCGACCTGTCTGTGGACCTCACTCAGTGCTCCTGGACCAAAGTAGTAGACAAACCTTCTATGCCTTGGGAGTGTCTAACCCTCCCCTCAGGTGGCTGTCGAGCCCCTGCTCCTTCAGTCCTGAGGCTGTTCCTCCTAACAGTACCCTAGGACCTGGTGAGTGGCCCTATGGCTCCTCACCTTCCCATGTCTACCGGGAAGCCAGCACTTTCACATCAGAAAGGATTTTTTTGTGTTGAGGTGAGGTTACAGCCAAGGATGCTGGGTAATTCCTGAGGCCTCCTGCTGGCTGCTTCATAACTTTAGCTTCTCTTATAGCACCGTGGAGACTTTGTGGAAGGTCCAGGGTTCTCACAGTAGATGGTGAAAGCCATCCTTTAGATACCTGTCTGCTGTGTTTCAGCAAACACTATTTATCTACAATGCCAGCATGCAGGAGAATACCACAGTATCGTAATCAAGTGTGAAATGAAGCTATATATATTTTTAATGGATATGCAAGTGAAGTGATTTCTGTACTAAAACTGTGCAGAGTGGGGAAGAGTCTGTGCAGAGTGGGGAAAACTGTTTGACCAAAAGCAATAGTCCTGTTCATGCGTTGCTTATTGAAGAACTCGGACTCCCGCACCTTTTTAAATGTAGCTGTTCTCTTCATTTATTTTCATGTTATTTGTATTATTACTCAATACCGGAACCAAATTCCTTGTGTAACTTAACATACTTGACCAATAAATCTGATTCTGATACAGACTGACTATGCAAGAAATATTCTTTTGCCGTTTCTCGTTGACACGAAAACAGATTTAACCTTCTAGTGACCAAGGCAGTGGGGAGGCGGCGAGCAGCCAGCGGGATGCAGGGGGTCCCACATGTGGTGGGATGCGGGGCCGGGGGGGCGGGGTCCCACAAGAAGCATCATCTAGAGGATCTCTCAGGCAGCAGGATGCAGATGCCGTCCTTCCATCTCTTCTTTGTTTATGTATACTATCCATCCATCTCCTTTCTTTTTGTTTACCATTCTTCCTTCCCTCATGGGAGTTTTATTTACAAAAAATGTTCTGAGAGCAGAACGAAAAATGATTGGTTCAGAGAGATAACTAATCAGATTGTAGAGAAGGTGAGTCCAACAACTAGAGGAGGCAAAACCAACCAATCATATATATAAAACTCCCAGAATCCTCCTTTGTTTATGTATACCATCCTCCCCTCTCCTCTTTGCTGTTGTCCTAAAGCTCTCCCAAATTCTTTTGATTAACAAGTTTGGAAATGTTAGAAACATGAGCCCAGGAAAACTTCATACTTCAACAGATTGATGTTTATGCCAAATCAAAAGTCACAAAATATACCTTCCCCTCCTGCAAGAGATTCATGAATCCAAAGATCGCATCATCCCGGATATGTGGCTACATGCAATCTGAAAACACGCACTAGCACAATGGATTGTGTCTCTTAAAATATATGCAAACATTCCATTGAATTGTAGTTAGGAGTTAAGAAACATAAAAACATCTAAAGAGAAGTGCTCTGAGGTTCATGGTGAAAGTACATATAGTGTCGTACGTGTTCTGGCCAAGAGCTGCAGCGGCATCGCCCGCCTGTGGAGTCCGGGAGGTTGTTATCCCCGGATTGAATAGAGGTCCACGCGCAGGATGCCCTCGACCTTTGATTTTGCCTTTTCACTTACGATTCAATGATGTGATGAAAAAATCTCGGACTTTTATTTGATTAGTCACTTTTTTGTTTTACCATTTCAATTAAGAAAAAAATATCTGACCCTAACCCTAACCCTTTCCATTCCATTTCGATTAAATTAAAATGTCAATTAATATATTCAAAACGTAGATTAATAATGCAGGTTTATACCGATACTGCCGCATTTTGCGAGTATGTAGGACAATCGTTTATCAGCAGAAAAAAATGTGGCTCAGTACCGGAGGTGTCCGCTAGGTGGAAACCGCCATAAACGCGTGAGTTTGACGTGTCGCGGTGAGCCGATCGTGCCTTCCCAGAAACCCCTGCGGTAGTGACCTTCCTCAGCCTTCAGCAGATAGAAGCCGGTACCAGTAATTTACAGGGCAAGTTCTTCACGTTTGGAAACATTTTTAAAGTTACGGCCTTTTATGCGTTTTTGGAATATGGAGTATTTAATCTTTTTTTTATGAGAATATGTGTACTACTAATTTAACAATGCTTTTACGAGGCCTAGCTCACTCTACTTGAACAAACTAACCCAGTAATTGTGCTTAAACTTAACCATACAGTGTGTAAATCTGTCAAATTTTAACTTGACGTTAATATAAGCGGCTGCACTGAGCATAAAATAACGTACATGATGTTGTTAACGCGTCCGTGTTTCGTCCTTTTCGCTACCTTAGGTTCTGCTTAATCTGCTTTATTGATCCTCCGCCTATTGTACAAACTAATGACGGATCGGGTATCGCTATAAACACCGTCATGAGTCTCTTTCGGTACAAATTCAGCAAGAAATGCGTCAAGATATGTTCGTCAGATCAAACACGGTAACATACGTAAATGTATATACCAGAAAGGGAAAGCTGGCCCTGTTCGAAAGGATGAGCTGTTGGGCATTATGCGTTTTTAAAACAATTATAATAAAGGACAACATTGTGGGCGCGAGATCTTTGTGTTGTATAGAGGACAAACTTTCTTTGTATTAGTTTTAATTAGTCTACCTCTGCATTGAAAGTAGTGAATATTGCAGTGGTAGGGCAGCTTCGGAGGCTGACTATGAAAAATGGGGGTGTTGATCTGTCGGTGTCTTACTCTCTGTGCTGATGTAGATGGCAGGCAGAGCTCTCTCGGCATGGTGGACCAAGATGAAGCCCTACTACACACAGGCATACCAGGAGGTGTGGGTCGGTGTTGGCATTATGACCTATCTATACTACAAGGTCTCCTATGGCGGTGAGTTCTCTGCCTGTCTCCAGATGGGGGTGCATGCAAATAGAAACATGCTGGGATTTGTACATCGCCTCTTAACATGAGGTGGTGTTCAGAGATCCAGCATAGATATCCAGCAGATCCACATTTGTTCTCTCTACGGGACATTATGATCTTGCTGGTATCCCCTATATAGTGTACATGCCAGTCCTGCTTCTCAAAGAGGATAGTCGGGGGTTTCAGGCAGTGGTTCTAAATTCCGTTCCTGCCCCCTCCCCAGAATGTTTTCGTTCCGACCCTACCTTAATAATAAATCAGGCTCAGATAGTTGGTTACAGACCGAACGCGGCATGCGCTGTGCGCGCCCCATTCAAAAAATCAGCGGTGTGCGCGGCGCGCGGCTTCTGCGCAAAGAGTGGGCGTGGTTTTCAAAACTCTCTCCTGTCATTTCGGCTCGCGGTCAGTAGCGACCATGTATATTTCGCATGCAAAACGATGGTACGCTTGTGTGACATAGCTCTGGGAACTCAAACACGGACAATATAAGTTTTTCCTCCATTTCGATTTCTGTGCCCGGTTCGGTGCCTTGTTTCTATTGATCGCGCGACAATGCGTCACAGCGCGCAGCGGTCAAATTTGAACCTTAGTTCATCTTTCACCACAGTGTTCGGCTCTGGCCTTAAGAGAAGATGAAATGCAAAACATGCACTGCTATGTGGTGCTTTTGTTGTGTGTCCTGGCCAATGACTGGCTTTTTTTTTCTTTTTCTCACAGGGAAGAAAGCAGTGAAGAGCAGTGAGTATATCGTCTTCCTAGCTACTCCCCAACTTAGCTTTCTGGTGTACAGCAACAAGCAAGAAAGCAAATGCAGCCTGCTGAGAAGTATCCAGACATTTCTGGCTGTAACACTTATGTGGTGGAACTTACATGAAGTCACGTGGGCGACACACGCTTTAAATGCATGACATTGCCCTTTTTAACCAATGCGATGATGAATTAAGTTTCCCTCCAATCCACTCTTCAGGTTCTGGACACTGATTGGACGTTATACCCCACTGCTGGCTCCGCCTTCTGCCAGCCTCCTCAGCCCTTGGGATGTGATACGAGGAACTCTGCGTGCTCAGGAGACTGGCTGTCTGTATCGCAATGCAATAAACTGAAGTTCCTTTTGCAGATTTTTTTGTCCCAGTCAGTATTTCAGAAAAAGGAAATGCAGGAGTTGGGAATTGAGACTGAAACACTGGCCAATAGCATTTGAGGTATCAGGCCGTATGTGCGTGGCCTGGTGACCAGTCTTCACTGATTGCACATTCCATCAGTAAGACCAGTGTGTGAAGTTGAATTAGCAGAGCAATAGCATAGCTATACATAAAATATTGCAATCTACACAACATAATGGGAGACAGAGTTCAATAGAGGACAAATGGTTGGTGTGTGTCTCGCAGGCACATCTGTGACCAGGACAGCAAGTCTTCGTGGTGTATCGAGAGCCACGGTATCCAGGGTGATGTCAGCATACCCTCCTGAAGGATGGTCCATATACAACAGGAGTAACTGTGGCCACAAGAGGAGGCTGTCTGACAGGGATGTCTGGGTACTAGTCTGGATCGTATCCAGAAAACATGAAAGCTGCCCAGCTCACTACAGAATTAAATGCAGACCTCGACTCTCCTTCCACCCAAACTGCTGGGCAGGAACTCCACAGCGTCATGGTGTTCATGGTGGGGCTGCTGAAGTTGAATGTCATCTATGGCCTGCAGTCACCCGATATGAACAGTACTGAGCCACTTTGAGGTGTTTTGAGCGAGAAAGGAAATGTTTTCCTCCACTGTTCTGCAAGAGGAATGGCTCAAGATTCCCAAAACACGTTGATGCAGTATTGCCTGCAAAAGGATGCTGTGCACCATACTAACATTATTATGATCTACAACCAGGTGTTTCAGTTTCATTGCCCAACCACTTGTAAGTCCTGTGGGATAAACAGCTTTTTCCACGCTTATGTATGATAACAAAATAAAGCTTGAATTATGTTACCGCTCTTAATGTACTGTAAGATATGAAATTCCTGTGTACTGTAAAAATAACATTTAAATAATGAGCAAACTGGACAAATTGGCTACAGACTACAGGTCTTTAAACAGCCCCCCCTCCGAAAGTGACTGAATTGTACGCATGTGTATATTAGATGTGAACTCACACAGTGACTGCCCCGTTCGGTCACGCCGTCAGATACATAATTTAAAGCGAGATTTCGTTAGGACATAGACTAACCCTGCACTTAGTTAGTGCAGCAGCGAACCTGCTGATACCTAAAGCCAGTACTGCCGGAACTTCGGCCTGTCTCACCCCCGACATTAGGTGTGGGATTCCTTACTGATGTACGCGTGAGTAAGAGTAAGTACAGTATCATCACGGGACATCCACCGACCGTACGTGGAACTGCAGCTGGGAATTCCCATGGTCATGAAATCTATTTCTGCATTGTCAAAACAACGTAGGTGCACCTTTTTCTTCAAGTCATTTTTATTCTTGAACATTGACAGAACATTTGTAAATTGTATCAGTTTGGTTACTGTATAAGTAGACAGCAGACCTAATTGCGCATCGTAGTAACAGGGAATTGCGGAATATTGTTTTATATTAATAGCAAATTACTATATACATAGAGTGAATATTTATTGAAGTGTAACTTTACTGGATGTTCTTTAATCCAGATCAGCCTTCCACACAGCGGCGTGACGTCATTTACTACACTTACGCGCGCGGGAGGCAGGGGCCCGCTACCCGCACCTCGGCGCCCGCGTTCGGACATTATGCGGCGATCCCGGGGAAGCGCACACCTCAGCCCCGCCACAAACCGGTGCTGCTTAACGGAAGGCATCCGAGAGGAGCGTCTTCGCATCGCCCTCGGTCATATTTAAGCTTTTAACCACACACGGATCAGCGGTTCGACACCCAGCAGTTCTGCGGCTGGCCGGCGGTGCGCAGATCAGATGCAGCCGCAGATGCGCCCGTCCCCCTGATTTGCTGAGCGTTAATGCTCTTGCTTTGGGCAGAGTTGGAGATTGGTGGTTACAGGCAGGGAAACGCCGCAGCCCCGCTGCGGCTGCCCTTGCCCTGGATGCATCCTTGTGATGAGGACTAGCGACGTGCGTTTAGCAATTTAACTGCAGTTATTCTACACGTTTACCTTCGCCAGCGATTAGTAGATAGATGTATTGACTCCGTTTGCACCTTCATTTTTCTGTCCATTCTTCTAGCTGTTGGAAACCGGCGGTCACATAGGAATAGCCGCCCTGCTACGCGTGCTGGAGCAGTCATTAAGCAAGACATACACGGTGTGCCGGTACCGAGACAACCCGGACTGAATAGAAAGGAGCGAGGTTCTCTACATATCTAAAGACAGAATATAAATATTTGTCGCATTTCATCGCCATTGGCATAGGTGAGACAATTAAATTATAGTGAAAATGTTCGGTTTCCGATAGCTGCCCGGCTATTTCATTACACGCTTGTCCTCCGCACGGTTTCTCTCCACCCGGCGCAAACGGTGCGTAGGTAAAGGGGCGGCTGCTGTCGTTATGCGGCGTGCAGACCACGGCTGAATCCGGCCAGGCCCTCCCCAGCAATGCAGGAAGGCTCCTTTTGTATTATTTAACATAAGAGACGCATCTGGGGAGCCGCTGTCGTGCGGCGGTGGTGGCGGCTGGCAGCCGGGCGTCGAGGATTCCCGTCGGTTACCTGCGCTGCGGTTTGGCCCCAGATCGCATCTCCGATTGCAGACGGAGGAAGAAAAGCAGCGTAAAGCGAAAGGACAGAACATCCCCGTTCACCCACTGGAAGCAAAACGACACGACATCGCTATCGGCTCGCTGGGACTGATCGCCCCGAAACCCCGTCCCCGCTGCTGATGTGCGCTACGGTTTGACTTGAGCCGCAAAGATGATGCCGGTAAGTGTGTGATTTTACGTGTTTTGTGTGATCCGTTTGGTTTTATCTAGTGTGCACACTGGCCTTTTAAAAAACTGCATTAACACTATCTTCTGACTGCTTACCCTAACCCTTATTAGGCTTCCCATTGGGACTGGTGTTGGTGAGCTAACCAGCCAGCCGGTTATGTCCTGCACAAATGTGCATTTAAATCTAAATGCTCAGGTATGCGGCTCTATTGCTCACGTGAGTTTTTGACATGATTTTCACCAAATGTGAATGAAAACCTGAAAGAAATGCTCGAGGATTACAGAAGATACCCTCAGTAGCTTATCCTCGCTATCATTCGCCAGAATTGTTAAATGTCTTCACACTTGCATATTGAATATCTCTGGCTTGCCGGTCCTTCGCCGGTGTATTTATTACAAGCGTCTTGGAATCGACGGTAACGCTGAGATATGAACGGGATTTTTATTCTGTGATTTGCGGTTTTCCACTAACTGGCATTATGCATGTATACCAAGGATGCCCCAAAGTGGAGGAGAAGATGGCTCAGCAAAGCCCAACGACAGCATAGGATCTGCAAGGTGGCTCCTTCCCTTGGCGTTACTGTGCCTACATCTTAAGTACATACAGTATTTTAAGCACGTTTGCTACGTTGAATTTCAACCAGTCGCACGTTAAGGGCCTCAGTCTCAGTTCTCCACATTTTAGTCCCATTTCCTCCCAATGTGCCAAACAGATTTTAGTAGATGAATAAATGAACACAACGCCCTTTCCATTTTTTTCGCGAGGAAACATCCTAATGATCTGTCGAGCGTTTTTATATTATAAACGGAATCCCAAAATGGGTTTGTCGTTCACGATTTAACAGTACAGCACGTCGCCTTTGGATTGAAGCTGGAGAAGATTATCACTTAACATGCAGCTAGCCAGCGCTTTATGGCTTATTGGACGTGTCCCCTTGCGAGCACCTCCAATGGCAATGCCCTATATTGTCAATTAACTTAATAGTTTGTCCGCATTGGGGTTGGGTAGTAAATAAAAAGAAGTGTCACGCGAGCACGCGATTTCCCCGCAGTGTCGGGGAGACCTTCAAATTCCAAGTGCTCGGGGGTGTTTCCCCACCTTACCTATTCTGCACGGGGAATGAAATGAAATCGGGAGGAACTGGATTTAAACCGGAGCTGGATTTAAACCTCGTGCTACGCCGGGGGGGGGGGGGGGTTCGGCCCCAAACCTATTTGCGAGCGAGGAGAAATTTGTCAGATGTGCACGTTTCCATGTGCGCTCGGCACGAGGCGTCGTGCTGCAACGCCGCGCGCTGGGTGTCTCCCGTAGTACCACTTCAGATCGAGTGGGAGGAAAAGAGTTTTTTTTTTGGGGGGGGGGCTAAAATGGCTCTCTGCCCTCTTATATTCGACATTACTGTATACACTGATGTTGGAATGGCAGGTGTATCCGAAAGCTGTGGTTTTGCACTGATGAACGTAGAGAATTCATTCTTCACGTAGGATAGGCAAGCACTGCAAATAATTATTTTGGTACATTAATAGGGATGCATGTTGTTCACTAAAATAGTCCAGCAAAGCTAGCTATGACTGTTTTTGTGCTTTTCTTGAGTTGAGGAGTAATGAGACGCTGAGCGTGCATGGGCTGTTGGACAAACTGTATTTGCCTATTTAAAAATAAATTTAACTCCTGCTTTTGGCATGAGCTGTAACTATGCAAGGCCTTACAAAAATCCCAGATTAAGCACCTCCCAGCACCCCTGTATCTATATATTGTATCCTTCTCATAGTTATTGTCGATGGACTGTCTATGTTGACTTTATCAGATTGTTCCAGTTAAAACTTGCAGACCCATGGGACCTGGCAGCTCCTCTTATCTGATCTCTTGCAAATGTGCGAATGTGGTTTTGGGGATATTATGTGACAACAAATAAAAACAGGCAGGTCTTTGTCACAGCCCCGTGGGGGGGGGGGGGGGTTGCAGAGAGGCTCCCCTCTGTAAGATGATTTGCAATAAACGAGATTTGGCAGTTTTCTCCCTGTTTTCGGTGT
>JAODLD010000045.1:597340-609773 GCA_026781065.1 Mormyrops boulengeri | reverse complement strand
GCCCCCGGGGGGGGCGGCCGCCCCCCCGCCGCGGGGGGGGGGGGTGTGTGGCGCGGGGGGGGGGGCCCCTCCCATCGGGGGTTCCTCACGGGGGGGGGGGGATCTCCTCTGTGACTCACATTGCCTCCTGCAGGCTGGGATTCATCTGCTCTCTCTGGTTCCAGAGTGTGTCTATCCCTTCTTCAGCAAACCGGCATGTGTCAGAAGTTACATTAGTGACCTACATCACAGGTAGGTTGCCAGTTCAAGTCCCAAGACGGCAGATAGAGATTATTAAACAAAACTGCTCTGGAAGAAGGATTTAGGGCTGGTGTCTAGCTTAGTGTAACAGGAATCTGAGTCAGTGTACGGAAGGTTGTGGGTTCGAATCCCGTAAGCGTAATCATATCACAGTTGTGCCCTTGAGCAAAGGCCCAGCTGCTGTGGGGGGGCTAAACGCTGACTGAGCCCAGCCCCCACCTGTATGTACGTGTGTGTTGTGTCTCTGTTCTGACTGAATGTGACACATCGTGCTCGTTTTCTCAGGGTCGCCTGCTCTGTGGAGTGAAATCGAGCTACTCCTGACAAGCAGGTTCTCGTGTTCAGCTGCACAAGCCTTTGGCTCCGTGTACCAAACATCCCTCTCAGTTTGTTTATGTGAAGGCTGTTGTATAAGATCAGGGCATATAATCATTTACAAGATTTGCGTAATATTTATAACACCATGGCGTTTCTGTTCTTAATCATAGCTATGTGTGCTCCGGCACGCTTCCAGTGGCTGATTCTCCATGACAGAGTAGGTAGGTGTGATTCAGAAGCATTTGACAGGCTTTGATGTCTCCCCACTGTCCTGTTATTACACTTGCTTTCAGTGAGTAACACTGAGCCTCGGAGCCCTTAATGGGAGAAAATAGGAATTGTCTCATTCTGAAAGGGCTTCTGTGTTAATTACTGGGAGTAATTAATCACCAATTAATAATTAATTAATTATGCTAATTATCTGGAGTCTAAAGCAGAATATGTAACACAGACCTCTGGCTACGTGTCTGCTCAATGCCAAGAGACGTCCACATAAATGGGGATTTATATGTATGTCTGCCCTTCTTAAAACGCAATGAGGCATTTTTTCATTGGATTATTTTGCAGTATGTGCACTATAAGAGTAGGGTGTCTCCAGATATTTATTACTGCAAGCACCCTTCATGGCCGGTCTTGGATGACCTGTTTTGGTAAAAGTTGCACTGAGCCTGCTTGCTCTACACTTTTTCCATGGTAAGAAAATCACTTCCATGGAGTGCTGACCCCGAGCAAAGTTCTGACGATTATCGGAATGGATTCCCTAACCCTAACCGTAACCCAATGGGTTGTAAGGTGTGCTGAAGGCACGGTGACTTCTCATTTTTAACTTTTGTTAAGCGACTCGCGTAAACATCCTTTTGTAATGTGACACAGGAAGGAGAGGGAATCCACAGCGGGACTCTTTGGGCATCTGGCGCCGTGAGGGTGGGAAGCCATGGGTGGTTTGAATGGGCGTTAAGGGCTTAGATTTCGTGACCCTTGTAGATGGGCAGGTGAGTAACTTGTTATATTGTTACCTGAAGCCCTTGTGACTGACTGCAGCCACCTCTTTCATCTTCATTGGTTGGCGTAGAAGTTGTTTGATATCCACCAGACGGGACAGATGGAGCGGTGTGATAGGACATCTTGTGGTTCTCTCAGAACCAACCAGGAAAGGTTGAGCTACTCCTTAGACCCAAATGCACTCAGGAGGAATGGTGCTATTAAAGAAATGAGTTACCGCATATAAGAGGACATGTGTTTGAGTTCTGGGGAAACACAGGGCAGCAGTCTGAGCCATCATGTCATTCACATGCTGTAAGGACCAGAGCAGTTTTCCCCCTGTGGGTTTGGACTTGTGGTCGTCGTTGGGTCTCTGTCAGTACAACCCCATTATAATGGCAATATAAAACCCAAGAAGTAGAGCTGGCTAAAAACGAGACTCCAGAGGAGTTCTGATGGTCAGCTTGAGGCTGAAGCGAGCGGCGTGACCGCCCCGGGGCCGTGGGTGGAGCATCTGGGTGGTCATGATCGGCTTAACGCTGAAGCGGGCGGTGTGAGCAGATCATCCGAGTGGTCATGATCGGCATGAGGCTGAAGCGGGCGGCGTGAGCGCCCCGGGGCCGTGGGTGGAGCATCTGCGTGGTCATGATCAGCTTGAGGCTGAAGCGGGCGGTGTGAGCAGAACATCCGAGTGGTCGTGATCGGCATGAGGCTGAAGCGGGCGGTGTGAGTGCCCGGGGCCGTGGGTGGAGTGTCTGGGTGGTCATGATCGGCATGACGCTGAAGTGGGCGGTGTGAGTGCCCCAGGTCCGTGAGTGGACAATCTGTGTGGTCATGACCGGCTTGAGGCTGAAGCGGGCGGTGTGAGTGCCCGGGGCCGTGGGTGGAGTGTCTGTGTGGTCATGACCGGCTTGAGGCTGAAGCGGGCGGTGTGAGTGCCTGGGGCCGTGGAGGATCCGCGTGGTCATCATTCGAGCCCAGAATAACAAGCCTCAGTAGGGGTGCAGCTCCACTGAGGTCATTCATGCACAGAAGCTGGCGAAGGTTAGGTTCCTGAGAGCCTGACATGGAGCACGGATATGATTCCCATGCCCGTCTGCCTGTGCCTTCTGTTCTCATCCACGGCTTTTTATGATTCCAGTCTGAGCCCTTCCTGCCTTTCTTCTCCTCTAAAGAATAATGCTTTTTGTTCAGACGAGTAGCGAGCCTTGCTGCTTCTGCTGCTGTCACGCAATCTCCCACCCTCTGGAGCCTCAGGGAGCACAGCGGAAGAGCTCCACAGGAGGCTGAACGGCCGAGGACCTGACGGCTGTATTCAGGAGGAGCATAGAGCCGGGCTGCCTGGGGGAAACCTGCTGCTCGCTGGTCGTACACGGAGTGTTGGACAGCCACCAATGTACCATAACAACCCAAATGCCCAAAGACACAATGAAGACTCCCCTGCTTGGCAGAGAGCTTTGGCTGGGGGATAGGGGTCTGGACCCCTTTATTGGCATTTATTAGTAAATGACATGAGTAATGTGATTGGGACACCTGAGAGCTCACCGAGAAGGACGATACTTGGCTGCCTCGAGTGAGGTGGCCGCTCTGCTAGCATCCATGAGGGAATGTGCGTTAAGCCACCAGCAATACAGCTAGGAGAGGGAGCAGGGTGTGGGTGTCGGGGGAGGGGGAGAACATTCTGGCTTGGCTCCTTTCTTTGTGAGGCAGCAGTGACTAACAGATGTAGGAGTGGGGTGAGACCCGTCTCAGGCAAGCAGCTGGGAATTTCTCGCCTGTGCCAAGGAGGTCATGCTGTAGAACAGACGGCCTGTGTCTGTGCTCCATGCACTGTGCTCCTGTGCTGAAGACCCTGTGCTCCTGTTCTCTACACCCTGTGCTCCTGTTCTCCACACCCTGTGCTCCTGTTCTCCACACCCTGTGTTCTTGTTCTCCACACCCTGTGTTCCTGTTCTCCACACCCTGTGCTCCTGTTCTCTACACCCTGTGCTCCTATTCTCCACACCCTGTGCTCCTGTTCTCCACACCCTGTGTTCTTGTTCTCCACACCCTGTGCTGCTGTTCTCCACACCCTGTGCTCCTGTTCTCTACACCCTGTGCTCCTATTCTCCACACCCTGTGTTCTTGTTCTCCACACCCTGTGTTCTTGTTCTCCACACCCTGTGCTCCTATTCTCCACACCCTGTGTTCTTGTTCTCCACACCCTGTGCTCCTATTCTCCACACCCTGTGTTCCATGCTGCTGCCTCCGCAGGAACACTGGCTGTTAGTGATGAGCCTTGTGTGCTGCAAGAAAAACCACCGTCTCTTTTGATCAGTTTTTTGGTTTGCTGGCTGAGTCTCTAAAACGCTGGACACCCTTCAGCCCCCGTAACAGTGTGGGCTCTTTTACCTGGGGAACTAACCACTATCAGCATGATTTTTAAGGCATGCTCATCTTGCAGTACTGCAGGGTCCTTAGCGGTGTGGTCTGTAAGAGGTGTGGTCTGTAAGAGGTGTGGTCTGTAAGAGGTATGGTCGCAGCCAATACGCTTCAGCATCACAACCGTGAAAAAAAGAACTTGGGATGTCTGACCGTGTGATCGGGGAGGGGGGGGGAGGGGGGCTGCAGAGCATAACATGTGAAGAAGTGTTGATGAGTTTGACCAGGTAGCAAAGAACAAAATATGACTGGCTGTTTTAGCATGAGCAGCGTGGGGGGGCTCCCCAGGGTGCCGGCGGCGTGGGATTAGAGCTGTCAGCTCGGCCCCTGGTGATGCAGGACTCCCTCTCAGGGAGGATGGACTTTGCTGAGTGCTGTGTTTCCGTAAAATGAATCTTCTGACCATTAGCTTGCTATTGAGCTCCTAATAGGCACAGAAAGGTGGCCATTGACCTGTGGCTTTGTGCTTTTCCCGGTGAGCCGTGACTTACCGGCCCCAGCCGTCTGTCCCCTTCATTTGTCCCCTGAACGTCCTGCCGTCTCCGTCCTCCTGCCACTTTGGAACATATATACTTCGCACCCAGTTGTGTCCTTAATTCTGTCAGACATTTTTTGGTGTCTAACTTTAGCTCCGGACACTGAAATAATCCCCCCCCCCCCCATCCCTTCTTTTTTTATTTTGCTGTCTGAGGGTCCAGTGCACCTGGTATCTGTTTTGGTGCCCTCTGTCTCCCGTGGTTTTGATGCCCTCCTTATCCCGTGGTTTTGGTGCCCTCCGTCTCCCGTGGTTTTGGTGCTCTCCGTCTCTCGTGGTTTTGGTGCCCTCTGTCTGGGAGAGTTGGCCTCCTCAGCTCACCAGTTGGCATGATTACCGGTCGCACTCTTGCCATTTTCCTGTTTTTTTGTGATGCTGTGCACTGAGCTTTAGGCCCTGATCTGCATGCCTGGCCCCCTGCTCTGACCCACCTCTACTCCTCTCCCCCCTCCCCAGGGAACCATAGTTTGACACCAGTAGCTGAATCGGTGGCAGTGGCGGCGCCCCCCGAAGGCCATGGCCCCCCGCAAGCGTGCCACCCGGGGCTTCTCCTTCATCTTTTGCTGCTTCCAGAACCATGAGCACCCGGAGATCACCTACCGGCTGCGGCAGGACAGCGACTCGGCACTGCAGGTGCTGGAGCCTGCCCTGCCCCTGCCGCCCAGCGAGGAGGAGCTCGACGGCATGTTCTCCGAGCTGGTGGTACGTCGCTGAGGGGTGGGGGTGGGGGGTGCTGTCTGGCCTGACGCCATTCGCTTCGTGTTTATCCAGG
This sequence comes from Mormyrops boulengeri, assembly GCA_026781065.1. Classification (NCBI taxonomy): domain Eukaryota; kingdom Metazoa; phylum Chordata; class Actinopteri; order Osteoglossiformes; family Mormyridae; genus Mormyrops; species Mormyrops boulengeri. The sequence goes on along the minus strand of JAODLD010000045.1, from coordinate 604,506 downwards.
ATGTGACCTCATATGGTGACCTAGCTCTGTTGTTTCATCATTCTACCAGTTTCACAGCTAGAAAATTCCGGAAAGTACCGCGCTGAAGGGGGTGGGGAGAGGGAGCTCGTGAAATGCCTTTAGACAGGACGCTTTATCTGAATCGCTGCACCAGAATTTCCAGCACTATATTAGCTGAAAACTGTATGTCACATTAGATAAAATAGGTTGTCAGGTAATTTAACTGGTGTCCTTTTAATAACAAATCTTAATAAATCTCAGCCTCTAGGCCATGACTATATCCGCTTTAAAGATGAATGACTTCAGGATTGGCACAACTGAAGAAAGAAAGGGGAAAAAACCCAGTGATCCTGCAGATCTGTACTGGGAGAGATGGCCACTGCCTGATGTCACTGGGGCAACAGTCACTTCATTGTTTTGCTGATTTAATTGTCTGTGTTTGTTTTTGTTTGGTTAGCAGTTTGTTTTTTATGGGTAAATTGGCGATTATTGCCTCAAATCTGTAAGAGCCTTGAGACACTGTAATGGCATTTAAACATCCCACCTTTCCAACCGTCCCACCACCCAGGACCGCTCCGAATCGGGCACCAGGGATGCAGTGCTGCTTCCCTCCAGTGTGGCCTTTCCCTGGTGTGGCCTCCCTCCAGTGTGGCCTTTCCCCGGTTCTACCTCTCTCCAGTGTGGTCTTTCTCTGGTGTGGCCTCCCTCCAGTGTGGCCTTTCTCCGGTGCTGCCTTCCTCCAGTGTGGCTTGTCTCCGGTGCTGCCTCCCTCCAGTGTGGCCTCCCTCCAGTGTGGCCTTTCTCCGGTGCTGCCTCCCTCCAGTGTGGCCTTTCTCTGGTGTGGCCGTCCTCCAGTGTGGCTTGTCTCCGGTGCTGCACCTCTCCTGTGTTACTTGCTCCTGTGCTGCCTTTCTCTAGTGCTGCCTCTATGGCTCTTCCTCCCTCCAGTGTGACCTCCCTCCAGTGTGGCTCCTCTCTGGTGTGTCCTCTTTCCGGAGCTGCCTCTCTCTAGCCTGGCCTCTCTCCTGCTAGCAGCCGGCGTGCTAATTGCACGGGCTGTGTGGCCGGTGGCCGTCCCAGACCCTGTTTCTGCTTCTTCACACTTGGCCTGGAGCTGCCATATTCTCCATCAAGATCCACTTTTCCACGTCGGATGCGGTACTCAACGAGGACAAGGGAGTGTGCTCGTGTGCAGATTGCTGTGGAGCTCTGGGTCTGTTATGGAAGCCCTTTTATACCACAAAAGGGCCTTAAATCTGGTGAAAGCTGTTTAACCGGCCGTCCTGCTGCTGCCTGAACTCACTGCTTAGCTGCAGACATCTGGGTGCCAGATTGCTGTGTTGCTGTGCTTGTAAGTCAATACTGAAGTGAGCTGTGGAGCTGAGAGCTGCCGTTTCTCTGCGAGGCGCAGAGGGTCAGGGATGGGCTGTACAGGCAGACTACAGGGAGGGCAGTGCGACGTGAGAATGTAGGGTTGCTCTGATAACACTGGTGGTCCAGTTCTTCATTCTGCCCATAGAGGCTTATTTTCAGACTGTTTGAACTAGATAAAATTAGCAACGGATCAAACCAGTTTGGTTCTGGTGCTAAAATTGACTCTGAACCAGTTTTTCTTGGCCTGTCAGTTCTGTCCCAGTTGACTGTGTTTTTGCGAGCTACTGCTGGCAGAGTGGGGTGGTGCTGGATGATTTCCTGTCCTACCGGTGCGGGTCAAGACCTGGGGCAGAGCGGTAGGGCAGCTTCTCCGGTGGCTGTGTGAGGATTGACCCTGTTTCCTTTTTTCTTCTTGCATTCCCATAATGCCTCTTCCTGCTCATGCTGGCTCCGCTAGGAACCTGGGGCTTCCTCACTTTACCTTTAACCAGTGTGGCTGGATCAGTGGCTACTGAAGATCAGAGGCCGGCCTCGAGCCCCCCTGCCTCAGCTACTGATCAGAGGCTGTCCCTGAGCCCTCCTGCCTCAGCTACTGATCAGAGGCCGGCCTTGAACCCCCCTGCCTTGGCTACAGATCAGAGGTCAGTCTCGAGGCCCCCTGCCTCGGCTGCAGATCAGAGGCTGGCCCTGAGCCCCCCTGCCTCAGCTGCAGATCAGAGGCCGGCCCTGAGCCCCCCTGCCTCAGCTACTAATCAGAGGCCGGCCACGAGCTCCCCTGCCTCAGCTACTGATCAGAGGCCGGCCACGAGCCCCCCTACCTCGGCTGCAGATCACGGGCTGGCCCAGAGCTCCCCTGCAGATCAGAGGCCGGCCCCGAGCCCCCCTGCAGATCAGAGGCCAGCCCCGAGCCCCCCTGCCTTGGCTGCAGATCAGAGGCCAGCTCTGAGCCCCCCTGCCTCGGCTGCAGATCAGGGGTTGGCCCAGAGCTCCCCTGCAGATGAGAGGCAAGCCCCGAGCTCCCCTGCCTCGGCTGCAGATCAGAGGCCAGCCTCGAGCTTCCCTGCCTCGGCTACAGATCAGAGACCAGCCCCGAGCCCCCCTGCCTCAGCAGCTCAGTAGGCTGTCGGTAGCTCCTAGAAACTCATGTGGAAAACTGATGGATTCATGTTCCTCAGCTAACATGGACATTAAGAAAAATGATGATTAATATGTTGTAGAAGTCTTGCTGTGAAATTGCAGTTTATAAAAAGTCAGGTTTTTATCAAAGTTCATTAGCCGCAAAGTCAAAATGTGGATACTTTAATGATTTTCATGTAAGTCCAACACCCTGTAAGACACCCTGTAAGTGTTGCCTGTGGATGGGGGAGACCCCCCCACCGCTGTCGGCACCTTAGGGGTTCGCTGCCAAGCTGAATGGACAGTGTCTCCTGTGAACATTAAAGTGTGCTAAAGTTTGGCACTGTAATGTCATTGGTAATAAACCCCGGCCATTTATGGACAGTAGTTCTGTGTCGTCCACTGCAATTCCATGCATAGTAACTCTGCTGGCCGACAGGCAGAGTGCAGTTTCCCCCCCCCTGCCTTCAGCCCCCCACGTGTTCCTGTTTGGTGACTCGCACCTCTCTCTCGGAGCATCACAGCCATGCTGCTGTTCAGAAGGACGGGGCCCCTGAAAGTCGGGGCCCCAGAGGGTGGGGCTCACCCCCAGCGGCCCTGAAGCTGGTGAGCTGGTATGCCATTTGGCAATAGGTGTTTGCCCCCGTGCAGGTTATATCTCAGTGCACCCATCCACAGACAGGAAGCAGAGTGCTGGAAAATCGACCAGACAGGAAGTGAGCCGGGTGCCACTTCCTGTGGCATTTGTCACAGTGCAATGGATAGAAATGAGTCTGTCCTCGGTGGGCAAAGAGAGGAAATAAGTCATTAAAGAGCTTGAGTGAGAAAGTGGGATGCTGGGAGGGGGGAGGTGATTCCCGCTGGGAGGGGGGAGGTGATTCTCGCTGGGAGGCGGGAGGTGATTCCTGCTGGCTTGCAGGGGCGTTAAAGCGAAGCTCCACAAAGGCATCACCTATGAAGCCAGAACAGGAGAACCTGCTCCCGTAATAACATGTCATAGCCATGTCATAGCCGTGTCATAGCCATGTCATAACCAGTGTGTCTTTGGGGTGTCACTGTGGCTCAGTCTGTTGCACTGTGGTCTCACACCTACAGGATAAGGGGCTCGAACCCCAGCTTCACTCTGTTTATAGAGTTTGCATGGGTTCATTACCACAATCTGAAAATGTAGTTACAGTAATTGGTGGGTGTGTTATGCCTATACAGTATGGGCCCTGTGATGGACTGTTGTCCTGTACAGAATGTATCCCAGCCTTATGCCCTGTGCTGCCTGACGTGGGCTCCAATACCCTACAGAGCCCTGCCCTGGATGGATGGATGGATGAATGGATGGATGGATGGTTTGTAGGTGGGCCTCTTGGACTTCTGGCTGGCATCTGTGTAGCTTATAGTGAGTCTTTCTGTCTGGCTGATGCTGTGCTCTGTGGACCCGGATGCAGGGCGGGACTTGCTCCTCTTCCAGTCCCAGTTGTCACAGACTTCGTTTTGCACATTTATGTCTATTGAAAGAGCTTGTGTTCATTAGCACACTTTGCAGAAGGGTCACGTTGCTTCGGCAGGGGGGGGTTGACCTGTGACATTGGTGTGTAAGAGGGGCTACAATCTGCTGTAAACTAAAACAGAGCCACATTTGTTTTTCCCAGTGTTTCATGCTTTGTTTTATTTTAGTGTTTGCTGAAAACACGCAGAAATTAAAGTCAAGCTGGAGGAAGCAGGTGACATTCATAGTACGGAGCTAAATATTAACTAAGCATTAACTAAGCATAACTAACAAAGACCTCTGATACCACCAAAACTCTCATAAAACAGTAAGCGATGCAAAAAGTTTCAAAGAGATCCATTGTTCTGTATTTATTGTTTGTAACCAGCTTCCAAAGTGCGACTGTACGGGTAAACAGGATCGAAAAATTGGTGTTTGCTTTATGTTTGAGACAGTGATATACAGTATGTGGGCAAATGACTCTGGTTTTACATGAACTGCGTCTGATCGAATCCCAGAACTATTATGTTGCACCGATGGCTGGTTTGTGGAACCAGAAGCAGTGGTTTGATTCCTATCTTCTGTCACTGAAAAAACGCAGCAAATATTTGGTTAGAAATATGACATAGTAATGCTTTCTAATGTAGCTAGGTAATGTTTTCGTAAAGAGAATGTTTTTACTAATGCTAACTTAAGTTACCATTAGCCTAAACATTGTCTTTCAAAAACAAACTCAAAATGTCAACAAACTCAAAAAAAAAAGTTACAGTGCCATCTTCATGGGTGCAATCGCCCTGTGTTATTCGTGCTGTTTTTAACTGGTGGAAATACGGGCTGGTTCTCAGGTTGTGTCACGGTACCACCGGAGCACTAGCTCTCTGTCAGCACCGGCACAGCAGTAGTGAAAAAGCTGTACTAAAGGTCACCCAGAGTCTTGACAAAGATGTTCCTCAAATTCCCGAAGTGACGGTAAGCTGGGATCTGGCGGTCATAACGAAATCGAGGAATTGAGAGCGAGATGTTTGCCTTTGAATTTCTTGCCGGTTACAAAATTAATCTCTGCCATTTGACTTGCGTGTGACTGGCCCACTGGGAGAGAATTCATTAAACCAGATTATTTCTTTTTTCATCTGCCTTAAGTTATACTTAAGTGTGTGTTGAACGGCATTGTGGAGCTGCAAGATCTCCTGCTTCATGAAAGGCAACGGAAAAGGTTCATGCCCTCGAATGAGCACTGAGATTCATTATAGCCACACCAACAGAGTGATGTGGGACAAAGTGATGTGGAAATCCTCTTGGCTGTGCGGTAGCAGTCATGCAGACATTTAGTCACAAAACAATCAAAACATTTCACTGCATTTTCTGGGTAATCGCTGTAAACATGGTCAGAATGCTTTGACACGTTTGTGCTCCATTCAGCGGGGCCAGCTGGATCCTCCCCCCAAAGATATTTTTCTTTCTTTCGTGTCTCTCCCACCCCACAGGATGAGTTGGACCTCACGGAGAAGCACAGGGAGGCCATGTTTGCCCTCCCCACGGAGAAGAAGTGGCAGATATACTGCAGCAAGAAGAAGGTGAGTGTGTTTCTTGCCACTGGGGGCGGCACCGGCGAGTTTGTGGAGGATGTCCAGTCCTGTGCATCGGGGCGGGGGGGACCCAGTGCAGGAGTGACAGAGAGGCACAGCTGGCTGAGCTCCGGACGCTTCCTAGAGCTTTTTAAGCAAGACGGCATCCCTGTTATCCTACACCCAGCCCCCACGCGCCCCAGTGAAACAGTTTTTGGGGGGAGCCCAGAGTTCAGAAAGCACCTGTGTACCGAGATTCGGGGGTGTGAATTCCTCAGGAACAGAGAAGCTGGAGGGTGAGTCAGGCATCCTGAGCAGGGCGATAGGCTCTGCGGCTCTGCCTGGGCGTCGGGCTGGCAGCTGCTGCGACCGGCGATGCTCCTCAGTTGGTCCCGCCGCACTACGGCTTCCCACTCTGGGCGCTAAAGCAGCTCATCCCATTGGGCATGTCACAGCCTTGTCTCCTAGGAACCGCATCATAGGTCTCGTAAGGGCATCTGTCCATCAGCAGGGGGTGTGCGTCTGTGTGAATCTGTGCATGTGTGTGTGTGTCTGTGTCCGTCTGTGTGTGTGTGTGTCTGTGTGCGTCTGTCTGTCTGTCCATCCATTCATGTCACTGTATATCAGTATCTGTAGCTGTACTGTATTATAATGACACCCCAGCAGTATTTAATAACACTCAGGACATTCCGAACACACTGCACTGTGGGATTTTTTTAGCGCCGAGAGACCCAGTCTGCCTGGGATGTCCCTTTAGGTCCCGGTACATTGTGAGTTTTAAGGAAGCTTGCCTATTTGCTCACTTGTCTGTATGGGATACATCTACCTTTTCCATCAGAAGGTCCCGTGTCCTTGAGTGGCCGGGCGGGGTATCAACATTGTAGCTGTATTAATCCTTCCACCAAACAGAAGAATTAATGAATGGCAGGTGATCAGCACTGCAAACAGTGTGTTTCCCATTGGCTCTTGTAAAATGTCAAATTGGGGTTCTCAAACTGCATTCCAAGAAACATGTCTTGTTTCACTGCTCATATAATTCACAATTTGGAATAAAATGTAATTATTTTATGCTTTTTATTGGTGCTTTTCTGCTGAAGTTCTCTTAAAATATTTTGTGTTTCATGGTGGTCTGTTTTCATTTATTAAGACATATTTGTCTGCCCTATACTCACAGTATTAATTTCATTACACTGCTGTGAGCATTTATTAAGACGTATTTGTCTGCCCTATACTCACAGTATTAATTTCATTACACTGCTGTGAGCATTTATTAAGACGTATTTATCTTCCCTGACTGTAATGAACTTTGCTTTTGTCAGAATGTCTTTGCAGTTTCTGGACACAATGCGGGTGGAGCCTCATGCTATAAAAATACTAACCTAGAACTGGAAAACCCAATTAAGGTTCTAAATCGGTATCGTCAGGGGTGGCAGATTAAATGGGCACCATCAGCAGTACGGCACGGGGGGGCCCTCTTTGGCCTGGTTTCTCCATGGTCTGGGCACCGGGTGGGTGAGTGCTGTAAGCGGCTCGGGACGCTCACCATGGGGGGTGGGGGTCACGGCAGGTCATGAGTGGCCCCTCAGGCTGGGGGATCAGGGGGGCGTGGGGAGGCTTTGGAGGCCGTGACT
>JAODLD010000045.1:571074-584536 GCA_026781065.1 Mormyrops boulengeri | reverse complement strand
CTGTCCCCTGTCTCTGTGTCCTGTCTCTGTCCCCTGTTCCCTGTCCCCTGTCTCTGTCCCCTGTCTCTGTCTCCTGTCTCTGTCCCCTGTCCCCTGTCCCTATTCTCTGTCTCCTGTCTCTGTCCCCTGTCTCTGTTCTCTGTCTCCTGTCTCTGTCCCCTGTCCCCTGTCTCTGTCCCTTGTCTCTGTCTCCTGTCTCTGTCCCCTGTTCCCTGTTCTCTGTCCCCTGTCTCTGTCTCCTGTCTCTGTTCTCTGTCTCCTGTCTCTGTCCCCTGTCCCCTGTCTCTGTTCTCTGTCTCCTGTCTCTGTCCCCTGTCCCCTGTCTCTGTCCCTTGTCTCTGCTCCCTGTCTCTGTCCCCGGATGGGGTGGCAGAGGGCTCGCGGGGCCCCCAAGCAGCAAACTGAGGGCATCCTTTTGCCCACTGCGTGGGTTAGCATAGGAGGAATCTCTGCCGCTAACTTCCCGTACTGCAGTCAGTCATTGTTGGGTGGCGTCTCTATCTGACAGCTGACTCTGCACATTGCAGGGAGCGTGAACTCTGCTGTGTTCAGAGTATTAAAGCCTAACCTAGGCTGGAAAATGCTTTCAACTTCTCAGCTCCTGAAGTTTGTCCCTGAGAAAAGTGATGTTGACCTCCTGGAGGAGCACAAGCATGAGCTGGACCGCATGGCCAAAGCAGACCGCTTCTTCTATGAGATGAGCAGGTGGGTCCTGGGCTCCTATAGCCATGAAACAGAGATGTGAGTGTCTGTGGCTCAGAAATGCTGGTCTGAATGTGCGACACGTGCTTCCTGTCACGCTTGTCACCCGGCATAAGGTTACGGTCTGCCTAATGTTACACTGGTCTTTATTTAAAGTGATGAGTGAGCAGGTCAGAACACTGCATCTGTGCCCAACCTGGGTGACATTTTCAGCCTTATGTGCCCCCTTGGGAAAGCAGCCCCGCCCCAGGAAAAGTTTGTAAAAGCAGGATGTATGCAGACGTTACTTCAGACAAATTGTTCATAACAAATGCAGTAAGGGAAACTCTAAGCAGAGGGTACTGTAAAGGGCCCTGAAATTCTTGGAGCCTAATTGGATTGGTGTGGGTTGGGGGCCCAATATCATATGCTGTCATAGGGCCCAGAATCTCCGGCGGCTCCTCTGACTATAACATCGGGAAAGACTGGCTCCGCTTTGTACCTGAGGAGTCCTTCTGGATGAGCAGGCTGGGCTTGCTGTGTCAGCGACCCAGAAGTGCCCGCCTGAGACTTAATCAGGATGCCACGTGTCTGTGGCCCAGATTCGGCTGGCGTGCCGCGTGTCCTGGTCAGTGCAGGACACCGTGGTTCAGGACGTCCGGGTCTCTGCAGAAGCAGGTCGCTCCTGTTGCATAGCTGCAGGGGAGCGGGGAGTGGGGAGCAGAGAGGGGAGAGCGGGGAGGGGAGAGGAGAGCGGAGAGTAGGGAACAGAGAACGGGGAGGGGAGAATGGGGAGCGGAGAGTGGGGAGCAGAGAGCGGGGAGGGGGGAGGAGAGAGTGGAGAGTGGGGAGGAGAGAGTGGGGAGGGGGGAGAGGGGAGTGGAGAGTGCTGAGGTGTTTGTGGACACCTTCCCCCCTCAGGCTTTCGGGCAGCTGAGTAGGTGCTGCTCTGTTAGGGTGCCAGGACTCCTGGGTGTCCCGTCAGAGGTTCTGCCATGGCGCGCACAGGCTTTGTTCTCTCATCTCTGGTCACATAGAGCGGAAAGGAAAAAGAGAGTGAGACTTGGGTGTCATGGTTTCTGAAACGTCTTGCAGAGATGGCTGCAGCCTCTGGGGATGAGAATATTAGATGGTTAAGTGTTGAACCTCGAACACAGCGTACAAAGTTTTGGCTGTTGAAGAGAGTCAGCGAAAATCACTGAATGTCAGGGAGTGTCGGTGACTTCCTGTCACACCGATGTGCGCAGCACGGTCTGACACAGTCGGTCCTCATCGGTGCTGATTTGCCAGACTTGGCATGTTGAATCTGTTGAATCAAACGTCAGGCTTTTTGTAACTCATCTTCCTTCTCTTAGGATCAACCACTACCAGCAGAGGCTGCAGGCACTCTACTTCAAGAAGAAGTTCGCAGAGCGAATCGCAGAAATCAAACCCAAAGTGGAAGGTACTGGTTGCTCATCCGGAGGACCACGGGCACTGACTGCTGTATGCCCAAAGGAAACCGCACCAAAGCTCTTCCTTTGTGAATTCCTTGTGAAAGTTTAATCCAGTAAAAAGTTTTTATTTTGTATATCACATATTCAAAAGGCCTTTTCCTCCTACTTGACTTGCCATCAGGGAAAGGAAATAATAACTATATGAAAAAACAAAGTTTTTCTGTTTCATTCTGGTTGGCTATGAAGAAATTAACATTCAGTAAGAATTAAACGCCTCCCTTTTTGTCACTCTTTCAAATGTTTAACTTTGCTTGTGTGGAGATATTTGCAGAAACGTTCCAGCCTTTTCATGAGATCAAATGTATATAAATATGGTGGAAAATGTTTGTAATCACATTCGCTGCCTAAATGCGTGGAACTGAATGCTCTAGTCCACAAGCCAGTGTTCGTATGGCGAGTAGGGAATCAGTGCTTCTGAGGTGATGCCGTTTGGCCCAGAATTATGCAAGTCATGATGCAATATCTCTGCCCAGCTCTGACCAAGGCCTCCAAAGAGGTCCTGCACAGCCGGAACCTGAAGCAGCTTCTGGAGGTGGTCCTAGCGTTTGGGAACTACATGAACAAGGGCCAGAGGGGCAACGCCTACGGCTTCAGGATGTCCTCGCTCAACAAGATCGCCGACACCAAGTCCAGCATTGACAAGTAAAGCCTGCAGTCGTGATGGCCTCACGACTCCATGAAGTGTGCCTGTCCTGACGTTACCTGTAACATATGTAAACTAAAGCCAACACTCATGATGGTCTCATGTCTCCATGAAGTGTGCCTGTCCTCATGCTACCCATAAGCATGAGTGCTTAGGGCTGGGCATCGTTCAAAATTTTTCGATACCAGTACCTGAGCGATACCTTGATTTCGATAACGGTTCCTGAACGATACCTTGATTTCGATACCAGTTCCTGAACGATACCTTGATTTCGATACCGGTTCCTGAACTTCCTGAATACTTTTTCTGATACATATATGTTTTAAATTCAATTTCAACAACAACAAGGATACATTAAACATTACAACGCAAATCTTTTATTTGAACAAGTTGTTGTGTTAGTGATTGAATAGTTACTGGGAGGAGCGATCGCGATCATAATGGGACACAGCCTTTTATGTACATTTTACTTACACAACCTGCAAAATGTTTATAATTCATAAATAAATCTGGCCAGCAGATCGATCTTTTATTTTCCACAGAATAAAAAACAATGTAATGTTATTCCGCTAAGAAGCGCTGGCGCGTCTCACTGTCTGCACGGGCAATATATGGAGACGGAAGTGAAAAGGCATTCAATCTTACTGTCGTACAAAATAATCCCAACTGCTCAGTTTCTCTTTCTGCACTTCCGCATAACTTCCATGTTAGCGCCAGTGCTTGTGGTCAATCAATCAGCTAATAGTCGCTGTAAGCACCTCCTCAGTGGTGCCTCTGAGGACCTGAATCAGATCGGGCTCCGGTGATCTTGCTCAAAATGGTCGCAAAATGTGACTAAATGGACGCAGTCTGGAACCCTGTTGAGCTATGCTTTTAATTTCTAAGGCATTTTTTACACTAGGCGAAAAACAAAAATAACAACATGCACGCAAACCAGTTCATGAGTTTGTATCTGGTTATACGTTTCTCCTCTGCAAAGTGTTTCTGTAATGATACGTTAGACAGCCAATCACCAGCGACTTTAGATCTTTACAGAAGTATTTACTGTTTGGGTATGGGAATGTGGCACCGAAAGATTAAGATTAGTTAATTTTTTAATCGATAGGATTGGAGCATTTTTGGTTGGTACCACAAAAGTACCGAGGTTGGTACCCAGCCCTACTTGTGATAGCTGCGTTTCTCCGTGAAGTGTGCCTGATTTGACGCTAACATACTTGCATTTCACAGGACTCTCACTCTGCTGCATTACCTGATTACCATCCTGGAGAAGAAGTATCCCAAGGTGATGCTCTTCCAGGAGGACCTCCAGACCGTGGGACAAGCTGCCAAAGTCAGGTATGGGGCTTGACATCTAAGCCTCCTTAGTGACTTGTAGGCAAATACAATACTACCTTTGGAATGATGCCTTTATTCTCTTCACACTTACCTTGGCGCTTTTATTCAGAAATACCCATTTATCCTCTGTTCACCTGTTCAGACTGTGACTGAGCAGATACTTCATCATGAGGTCATCAAGTCCAGTTTTTTTCAGTGTTAAGATAGATGAAGATGAAGGTGAATTTTGGACAGGCTCCCCTTGTGCTGGCGGGTTGGCGGTCAAGGCAGACTGGTTTAGTTACGACGGCTGCTAGCGCTGCTACATTAAATGTGTTAGAGAGCAGATTTAGCCAGATGTAGTATCTCCTGTTTTTTTTTTTTAACTGCACAACAGGGAGTGTGAGGTTAAGCAGCAGAGTCTGATTAAATTACGTGTGTAGTGCTTTTGCTACGCAGCAGAGTATTGCATACCTGTCTTTAATGAATAGCGTTTGTTTGTGGTGTTCATTAGGTCACCACAGTGTCAGCTGATCCCGTCTCCCCGCGATGAGCCAAGGCGGTGGGGGTGGATCATGAACATGTCGTGAACAAAGCTCTGACTGTGCATGCTTACATTCAGTGCCGAGCTCCTGCACCGATAGCATGATGTCATCATGTGGCCAGTCGTGAAGAGATGAGCCCCATTCTTACTCTCTGTGGCACTGCTTGGGTGGCCAGACTGGTTTATGCTCTTATTTGGGAACCAGATATGCGGAAGTTGTTTGGATAGTATTCCATGCTGTGAGGAATCGCAGAACAGGTCAGAACAGGTCAGGTCAGGTCAGGTCAGGTCAGGTTGGGGAACATGTACTTGTACAACGCGTTTCCGCACCCACCACGTGATCCCAGTTGGTGACCCCCCCCAGGCCAACATGTGCTCCAGTCCCACGCTTCAGAATGGCCATCTGTCTGACACAACCAGGTGTTACCTGAGCGCCCCCTTGTCCTGATCTAGCTGCTTGGCTCCTCATCAATGAGGATCCTGCGAGCCGGATCACCCTCGGGGAAACGCACCATATGGCAGTAGTGGCGTAACTGATACTCCCTCACAATGCAGGTAATGTGCCTCATTCGGGACTCAATGAGCAACCACTCATTCAACACAAAGTCAAACCTGCGGTACCTAAGGATTCTTTGAAGGGACACTGTACCAAAGGAGTTCAGTCTTCTCAGGTCACTGGGTAGCATCCTTGTCATACAGCATAACGGGGAGCACCAAGACTCTAAAGACTAGAACCTTCATCTTCTTAAAAAGACATTGGGAGCCCCACACACCCCTTTCCATCAACCTCATGACCCCCCCTGCTCTCCCAATCCATCTACTGACTGCATAGGAAGAGTCACCAGAGATGACAATGTCGCTGTCAAGGTAAGTGATCCTCTCGATGAGGTCGACATTCTCTCCGCAGACAGACATACTGCTGGTGGCTGTGCCCAAGAGGTCATGAAAGGCCTGGATCTTGGTTTTTATCCCGGTCACTCGCAAGCCCAGACACTCAGACTCCTCACTCAGAGCCCCAGTCAGAGCCTCCATTGACTCCATAAAGATCACAGCGTCGTTGGCAAAATCAAGATCAGTGAATCGTTCTTCTCCAAAAGATGCTCCACAGCCGCTGGACCCCCCCAATCCCTGCAAGCATTGAACAGAGTAGGAGGAAGAACACACCCCTGGGGAACCCCAGAATCAACTGGGAATATGCAAAGGTTCTGCCTCCACTCTGCACAGCACTCACAGTACCAGTTTACAGGCCGGTCATGATGTCCAGCAACTTCAGGAGGATCTCACAAAGTCTCACAATGTCCCACAGGACAGTACAATCAAGAAAATTGACAAAGGCTGCAAAGAAACCCTGCCGGTATTCGCACTTGCGAGAGAACCCTGATTGCCAGCATGCGGTCGATGGTAGACTTCTTAGGTGTAAAACCAGACAGTGCTCCGGTCTGCTAGGCAAACAAGTGATCACAGATCCTGTTGAAGATTACCCTGGCAAGGACCTTACCCGGCACTGAGGCCTGTATTATCCCCCTGTAGTTGCCACAATCTAGGTGGTTACTGTTCCCTTTCCAGATAAGGACAACATGTCCCGTTGGGATGTTGGGATGACGTCCGTCTCCCAAATGGAAGCAAAGATTGCCTGCAATGCCAGGAGGACAGCCTTACCACAGCCTGGAGGAGTTCACCCTGGATACCACAGATCCCCACAGCCTTCCGTACCCTCAGCTGGTGCACCACCTGTGCAGTCTCAGTGAGATTGGGTGGTTCCTGCAAATTGGAGGATCAGCCTCAAGAACTATGGGCCCAGAGATGTTCAATGTCCTAGCCGAAGGATCAGCATTAAACAGATGCTCAAAAGAACTGCGTCAGCGGGTCACAACTGCAGTGTCATCTGTAAGGACGTCCCATCTCCCGCCCTGACTGAGACAGATTCAGATGTGTCTAATGCTTCAACTCCAATTCAACTGCCTTGGTAATGGAGTTGGAGCCTCACCTGAAACTGAATCCCACACAGGTGTCCCTGGCCAGACGGTGGTCCAGTGAAGAAATGCTGCTGTTCTTACTTGCAGTGTCTCACTGGCCCTCTGGCCCTTTCCACACAGCCGGCCGCCCTTCACTCGGGTGCCTGCTTGGGGCTGGGGGCAGAGTCTGTGCTCAGAAGATAGACGGTCAGATTTCAGAGAGCCCTGTTATTCCTGGCAATGAAGCAGCTCTGTAATTACTCAGCTGTTTGAAGGTGGTTCGTTTATGGGATACGCAGTTCCATTTTGATAAGAGCATTATGTCAAGCAAACAATGTAATGCTGTTCTCAATCTATTCCAGCATGACTGAACTGGATAAAGAAATCAATAATCTGCGTAGCGGCCTGAAAAACGTGGAGAGTGTAAGTACACTGCTGGGGGGCGGGGGGCATAAAGGTGGTAACCACTGACTCCGGCAGCGAGTAAGAATGAAAAGGCTCCATCTCATCTGGTCAGACAGCAACTGTTGTCAAAACAAAAGCAGTACAGGTCTGTTGAGTAGATAACATGAGGCACCGGATGCAGAAGCGAGCGAGACTGACCATTTTACAGACACTGTGACCAGAGAAGAGCCAGAAGCTTAATGGTCAGGGTGAAGTGTGAAGTATTTCAGGGAATGAGAGAAGCAGGGTCACTTCTGCTCTTGGGAGAACAGTTACCTGGATCGGGGTGGGCACTTTCAGTACTTGAGGTCTGCAGGGTGAGCACATTTTTGGATTAGCTCCGTTGATTTTCATGTTTTTTTTCTTCATAGTAAGATGCTGCAGTTAATGTGACACAGTAGCATTAGCTGCCTGTCAGAATGTACCTACAATAGCCCTTGAAGGGCTGCAGTTGCCCTCGGTTGGATGCACAGCAGTTTGCTTGTAGGCAGAAGATAATGGGCTGAAAATGGGGGTGTAGCTGTCTCCTTGCACAACTGGGTTTCATAGAACGTTTATGTTTAATTTCCTCTCTGGTAGGAGCTGGAGTTCCAGAAGAAACTGACTCCGGCACCGGGGGATAAGTTTGTGTCGGTGGTGAGCCAGTTTGTGACGGTGGCCAGCTTCAGCTTCTCTGATGTGGAGGACTCCCTTCAGGAGGCCAAAGATTTGGTGAGTATGAAGTGGAAACAACTTCAGACCCCAGTGGTCTCTTTCAGCACTTCAGCAATGGGTGACACACATCAGGCTCTGTTCCTTGCTTACAAATTGAAAGCTATCCGGCAAACCAGTGCAGCTGACAGTGTCCTGTTACCATAAGCCTGTTACCCAAAGCCGGTTTTAATTACTGGTTATACCTCAGATGCTGTGTCACCCGAAATGACATGACAGGAGTGTCAGTAGAACTGGTGATACCAGAAAGTTTGTTTCGGGCCACCATCTCATGAGAGAAGTAACAGCTGTTATCCGAGCTCTTCGCACATAAGGCTGTTTTGTCCTTATTTATTTATAACATTTTAACTTGGAACACCGAGCCTACCCTTTGGTCTTGGGTGCATGCTGAGGGGGGCGCTATTCGCTCTGTCTCAGGATGCTTTCGCAAACCATCGTGCTGAGCTGGTTGATACCAGACCGGCGCTTCATTACGCCCAGTATGGGGCGTCACAGCAGAGAGCCGCGGACCGCGCTGCTGCTTAAATGCCTTCCATTTCTCACGGGGTAGTTCCAAAGGGCTCTGAGGCACTTCGGTGAGGACGGCGGAAAGGTGCAGCCAGACGAGTTCTTCGGCATCTTTGACCAGTTCCTGCAGTCCTTCGTCGAGGCCAAACAGGAGAATGAGAACATGAGGCGTCGCAAGGAGGAGGAGGAGCGGCGAGCGCGCATGGAGGCCCAGGCAAGTCAGCGGGGGGGCCGGGGCCCTCAGTTCATGGGCACATGCATGTGATCTGGCTCAAAGGTTTCCAGTTTCACTATAAAAATGTCCACATTCCTTCCAGTTTTACCTCCAGATGCACACTGTCTAAAGAGCCAGAATAATGCATTTCCGCATTTCCTAAGGAGATCCGGAGACAGATGTTTTTCACTGAGACACAGGGCACTGGGACCCGAGCAGATCCTGAAGTTCAGTAGCCATATAGCACCTTTTTGGTTTCCTGACAAAGTTGAGCAATGCTAGAGAACAATGAACAGTTTTCTCCTAGAAAGACATGAGACTTTGGTTTTCTATCATCTAACCTCTGTATGCCAGCCAAAGACCTGCAATTTATTAGTCTGACATATATGACATCAGCTGAATCAATCAGTTAAGGGTTACAGCTGAAGGCCTTCACTTATCACCCAAAAAAGGGACAGGAATGTGGTGGTACAATGCCGTAAGTTGTAGGAACACTAACAAACTTTTTATTCTCGGCTGACTTGGACAGTGCTCTCCATCAGATGGTATCACTTAGAAATGGGAAACACCCACCCAAGCGCCGACCCAATACAGGGCTGTGTGGAACCCAGGGTCCAGGGAGAAGGGGACACTGAGGATGTGATGACTGGGTGCCAGCAGAGCGACATGCAGGCAGACAGACAGACAGACAGACAGACACTATGGCTAATTCATAGGCACCAGTTCATGTGCTTTGGGCTTTGTGAGGGAACTGGGATTCCAGTAGGACCCCTGTGCCCAGAATACGGATGGCGCCCCCCCTGCTGGAGGCTGCAGTGTTAACCCACTGAGCCAATGGAGCCTGGTATCCACAGCATAGTTTTATTATACAAACAAGCATAAGGGGGAATGACAGGCAGCCCCCCTCACCTTCATTTTTATGTGTCCTGCAGACCTGCTGCATGAGCTGACCCGGTTACTAACAGGTGTGGGACAGCTCTGGATTAAACTGGTTTTGTTTTGTCCTATTTCTACCAGTTAAAGGAGCAGCGTGAGAAAGAGCGCAAAGCCCGCAAGGCGAAGGAGAACAGCGAGGAGGATGGCGAATTCGATGACCTGGTGTCGGCACTGCGCTCAGGCGAAGTGTTTGACAAGGATCTGTCCAAGATGAAGCGTAACCGCAAGCGTGTCACCAGCCCGGCAGCCGAGACGTGCGGCAGGGAGCGACCAGTCACCAAACTCAACTTCTGATACGGCCAGTGTTAGACGGCCAGAGACACCGCCGAGGAGCCGCTGCCTGCTGAGCCTGCGTTCTTCTACTGGACTGCCACCTGGTGGTAGACTCCGGAAGCTACACCTCATTGTCTCACAATCTTCTTTCCTTGAACTCCGCAAAAAGTAAAACTGAACAATAATATCCTCTTCTTGTGCGGAAGCACAATTTTAACATTATTTATGTCTAATAACTTTGTCCCAAAACCAAAAAAGACATTCCCTGAGAAAATGTGCAGAGAAAAGAACAGAAATTGGAACCAGCTTCTAGTGTCCTGTAAAGGCTGACATTTTCTCTTCACCAGATGAGACTGGGAACATTGTAGGACACCAGTCATGGCTGAGGTCTTTATTGAGGGCCAGCTGTTCATACTGAGGACGTCACGTGATGCTGAAGGAGGCCATGCTCAGCCAATCGGAATGCAGCAAGAGTCTTCCTTGCGTTTTCTGCTGCTCTCTGGTTGACGGCGAGCCCATTCCCTTTAATATGTTAATATTTAAGATGTTAATTCCTAACTTGGTTATGATGTTGCTTCAGAAAAACAATCCATGCTATTATACAGTAATTTTGTGGGGAAAAAAACACATTTTAAAGTATGTTTAAGAACATATAAAAACAAACAAATATTTTCACCTTATAGAATAAGTTCATTCCTTTCTCAGGACCTTTTTAAACAAGGTATTCAGCTGAGCCTCATATGTTTTGTTGACTTTCGTCTTGGACCGATGCAGAAACTCTGAAATGAACCTCACTTTTACCGTCGGTAAAATGTGCCGTTTTTATGGGTTATGTAAAAGTCTGTGTCTCATTGAAACACTGTGCAACTTCATCTTGAAGTCTATGCATCCAGCTGAATGTGTTTTAGCCACAGTTCACACATGAGCCACCATCATGTGAAATGTAAGGTCATCTCCAAAGCAAGCAAGCTCTGCAATATCCTTCCCGTCAGCGTGGCTGTGGGACAGTGTTCTCCTGAATAAAGTTTTTTTTTTTGACAGGTGGGTCTCACTTTTTTTTAGGGCTTGCTTTTCCTTTGCTTCCAAGCCACTCGCAATATTACTGCATACTTATGAAGCCAAGCACAAACACATGTACAGTAGAAGGTCTGACACCCTATACTGTACCAAAAAAACCTGATTTAGGTATCACTGCTAATGGATTTATTGTGTATTCTGTGGCTTTTGTCAACCTGTTACACTGTTACAGTGAGAATGTACTGACAGACGGAAAACCTTTGTAAGCATCTGACGATTTCTATGGCCGGTCAGTGAATGAACATGAGCAGACGTGTGGTTTGACGTATTTCTCTAAGATGGACAAAGAAACCTGCCATTTAATGGACATGCAAGTAGCTCCCATTGTAGGTTTTGCTTGATGGGGCCCCTTGAATCTGCCATGGTAATTAATAATAATATAGTTTGGATGCTACTCCAACACTGTGCAGGTTATCCAAGCTGAAAATGCCGGTGGGCTTAGCTGCTCTGGCTGTGAGATGTTACCGATTGCTGCGGCCTGTGAGCTTGCTGGCCTCTGAAGACATGCTTTCCATGAAGGCATGTTCTACAGCTAGTTACATCATCCAAGAAACTGTCCACAATGCCATCTCAGATAACATTTCATTTAACACTAGCGGCCAAAATTGTGGAAACGCTTCCAATTTTTAGAGATCGCAGAACTTTATTCCAGTTACTCCAGTTACTTATTTAACAGCCCAGTACATGATGTTCGTAAACATTCTTTGATAATTTATAAACATTACTGCCAATATTCATGAAGTTATTTTTAAAGTTTACCGCCAAAGATGGTGTTTCCACAATTTTCACTGCTAGTGTAAGTAGTTTAAAAATTTGCAAGGCTAAATACAGAATATTAGTACAAACTACAAACAGATATACAGCATTGAAAGGCTAATAACATGGCTGTTCACAGCTGATGCTCAATGCAGGTATAATTGTGAACTGTGTTCTCAAAAATATAGATTTTTCGATACATAGGTACTGAATATTTAAAAGTGTTACAACAATCATTCTGCACAGCATTGCTACCGGCTGTGCTTTCTCACTCTTTGTTCCCTGTGGTGGCACATAGCCCCATCTCCTCTGTCTTCTTGTCACTTGTCTCATTCGCTCCGGTTTGTTTCATTGTCTCTCAGCAGAATAGCAAACTGCATCACCCACATACAGTTTGCATTTTTCTTGATAGATTGGTTAAGTTGATAGCTTGTCTGAATGCTAACAAAACAAGTCAATGTAGAACCAGCAGCGAGGTTGGAAATCCAGGCCGCCCTGAAAAAAAGCTCACCATGGGTCCCCACGTGTATAAAACATATTTTTTGCTGGCATATTCTAGGGCTTCTGCCCATATCTGGGACCACTGAATGACTCAGAGTCTCCATCCCATGTCATCACACAGGTACTGCTGTTAGGACGCATATAGTGTTTTAACGGCAAAAAAATTACTTAAGAAACAATATGAGTATATATAATGATTTATGATTGTAAACTCATGTCATTTAAATAAGGAGTATTTTGCTTTTTCGTTTTAGTTTAACATATAAACGTCAATTCCTCAAGAGAGCTTTATTACCATGGCAACCATATACAAGTAAGCCTACAGTAAGACCAGGGGTCCTTGATGATGCTGCTAGCCTTCCTAAATGATGAGCATTAGCAGCTTACTGTCTGTAAGATTTGGTATGCATAGTTTGCAAAATTAAACTGAAATCAGTGAATGGTCAGGAAAATAATTTACATCTGGAATAAACATTCCAAACATCCCCCACCCCCCGAAGGAAGCCCTATTTGCTATTCTATAAAAGGGTAATTGGTGGCCTTGAGGTAGTTGAACTGAGACACAAAACTAAAACTCTTGAATGTAAAGAAAGAAATGATTGGTAGCTTATGTTGTTATATGTTGACTGTATTTATTTTGCATGCCCTTTTGTCCAAAGCACCAGTGAGGAACAGAGACCAAGATCATACCCTCCCTGGGTCAACTGGAGATGAGGGCCCTGTGTAAGGGCCCGACCCAGAAATGACCCTGCTGGGGGTTGATATGGTGGCCTTGTGAAGACAGGAGCCCAGCCATAACACGCAGAGCCGCACTCCAGAGTGCGTTATGCAGCCACGTAGAGACTGATTTTTAGGGGCAAACATGGCAGAGGGTGAGGAATTTTCAGTGAACATATGAGAATAATGCATCTCCTGGAAATGGTGCCGGGTAATGGGACACAGAATGTAACAAACTGACAAGCAGACACAAGATGTAACAGGATTACTGATGCTACGCATAGTGGATATATCACACAGAATTTGATCACAGACTAGAGTGAGTATATATTATTATATATAAACGTACCGAACATAAGGCAAAAGCCTGCATTACACTGAATTCCAGTGAGAGTAAAACGCTTATATACGTCTTTTATTTTGTGAGTGGAAAGGGGCGTTTGCGTGGAAGTAGGATTGAGCCAATAAGGTTTGAATGTTACGGGCGGTATTTAGGCTTCCAATGAAAACTCTTTTACTATCACTGGCTTATTAGCATATACTCCACATATAAGGAAGGCGAGTGAGCAGCAGCTTGTTGTTCTTGTTTAAACGAAAAAGCGCGAATATGCCTGAGCCAGCGAAGTCTGCGCCCAAGAAGGGCTCGAAGAAGGCGGTGACGAAGACTGCCGGAAAGGGGGGAAAGAAGCGCAA
>JAODLD010000045.1:536600-549453 GCA_026781065.1 Mormyrops boulengeri | reverse complement strand
AAGTCCAAAAATATGCCGAGGTTCATTGGAGTTACACCATTCACTCACATGGCTAAAGAGAATTTGGTGTCTGTGTCCTGTGATGGGTTGGCGTCCCATCCTGGGTTACCCTCAGATCCTGAATAGGAAAAACAGTTACACAGGATGGATGGATTTTTAAATCCTGGTTTAATCCTGGTTCTGCTGGGAGGTTACACCGTGAGGCAGGCTGCTTCCAGATTTAAAGTTTCTCAAGACCAAGGTGAAGCAGGAGACACTGTCAATAACCAAAAACGAGCCAGGTAGAGGGTGGAAGCAACATTTTAATGCTAAAGGTGAGAGTCAACTTATCGGGCAGTGCCTCATAAAGAATGGGAAACATTAACTGGTGTGAAGGTCATCCTCTGATTTAAGTCACTGCTAGGACAATTCATAGTAGGCTACTAGAAGCATAACCGAAGACCCATAAAGCAAGGAAGAAGCCCTTCATCGGTGAGAGCCAGGATGGAGTGTGAAAGTGTCCATTTTACACAGGCACATACCCATAAACTGAAAAAATCAAGAGACCACAGCAAAATGTTCAGAGTTGAATATTCTTATTTCAAGAAAGAACCAGAATTGTAATATTCAATAATTTAATGAAATATTTTTCTAATCAAAATAAATTTTACACTTAAAACCCTGATTCAAGGCCATGTTGGGAAATTATCTCATGCTGGGCTGCCAGATGCCCCTGGAGTGCAGCTGAGAATCCCTGCCTGTTACCATGAGATGGGCACCAATGGAAGATCTGCTCCAAACCCTGGAGGCCATCTCCATGTTCACGGTGAACATGTTCAGTTTTTACCACTAATAATCCTTGAATCCAGATTTACAGCAACTAGAATAATAAACAATATTAATAATAATGTTGATGCTGTTGATCTCGTCAGGAAATTCTCTCTTCACCCATGTCATCTTGCTCTCCATGACACAGACACATGAAGGTAAGGCAAGCTAGACAGTGAAGGGCAGCCACCTGCAGCGGCAGCCATCAAGCTGGGGTTAAGGGCCATTAAGGGCCTCAGACATGACTATTCAACTGAGGCTGGGCTCAGAGGCCCATCCCGCTCAGCCATATGCTGCCCTCCAGGAAGTAGAATACATCTCTGTCTACTACAGACCAGATTTCGGTCGTCTACTGCTCCGTAGCTCTGGCTGTGGTCTGCTATAGTCGCGCTATGAACTTTTTATTCAAGCTTGGTGCTGAACATCCTGCGTTTGGAGGGGAGAATGACATTGTGGGTCAGTATACTCATTGGTTTGCATCCCCAAAAACAACAGCAAACAAAACACTGGTATGTAGTTGCAATAGCTGCCTTTCACCATTTTTGAAGATGATAGTTTCCAGTACAAGTGTCATGCCTTGTCACTTGGGCCATATTGGCACAGTTTCTATGCTGACGAGGCCAACAAGCTGGTGATAATCGCCTGGACGTCTACCGAGCCCAACAAGGCAAAGAAATGAGCATGGAGACCTACCTCCGTCTTGTCATATGCAGCAATACATTTTGCATATCATATGGAACTGCTCACTGTGGCACGACATGGTGCCCACGTTCTGGAAGGCGATGGCAAGCACAGCGCCCCCCTTCTTCCACACCGAAGCCTCTCACAAGGCACATTAGTTAAAGGCAAACTGGATAAAGACAGAGAATTTTCCAGAACAGTAGCAACAAGCTGTTCTTACATAGTTTGCCAGCAGCAGAAATAATTTCAGATGTAAAGAACAGAAGTGTGGGGGGCATCCCCCCCATTTAATGGGTGGAGTAAATTTAGAATGGCGTATCATAACGACAGAGGACATATGGGATTGTTTAGTTACATGGAATTTGTTTTCAATTTATAATCAGCTGTATTTTATTGCAATTGTACAAACAGAAAAATACAAATGTGATCAATTTATTTATCATGGGTTGGCTCATGGTTCTGTAATCACTCCTTGCACAGATGTGTCAGGTGGAGAGCGTGAAACACAGTGTTTATCCCACATTTGGTCTTCCGGTCAGCAGCTAAGAGCAACAATGGTACCCATTTCAGTACTAATGCCTCAGGCCCGTCATTAAAATGTCCAGCTTCTGCCGCCCTGGACCACCACCCGGCTGAAAAAGCCCCACTTCCAGAGGTCAAAGGAAGCTGCTTTAAAATAACAATTAACTTTTTTTCCACTGTTAGTCAGGAATTGATTCTGCAGCTTTTTGCAAATGATCTCTCTGTCAGGGCCAAAGCTTCACGACACACATTGACAAAGAGCAGACATCACAGAGGAAGAGGTACAGTAAGACAGCTTTAATGGTGTCACGCGGGGAAGCTCCCATTGGTGAACCTTGAAACTAGGTGTTCCTAGAGGATGCTACTTAAGTTACACAGAATAGCATTGCTGATGTTAAGCAAAATCTTAATTGATTCCTATATTGTTCAGTCTGCCTTAGACTTCCTGAGCTTCTGAGTGAATGTGTAACAGTAGGCATTAGAGCTTAATTATGGAGATATGAGCATTTGATACAAAGGTCTCTCCTATACCAACATTTCATTAAGAAAAATACATCTGAATAATCTTTTGTACAACCAAAAAGAAAAAAAACCTGCATATTCAAGAGTTTTAATATTATTAATATGTATATATATCTTTCTGAATTAGAAACTATTTCTTTAAACGGTGATGAATTTCCACTAGGGTAATGACCATTCTCCTCCAGTCACTGAAATACAATATTTCCACATACAATACAGTCAAATTAATTTGACAAATTTAAAATAAATGTCCCATAGATACAAAGGTTTGAACTATCATTTCACCTCAGACCTGTCTGGGAAATCACCCCAGGAAATTGTAAAGCCATTCTAATAAGTGCAAACAATCTCATACATACACACACATACACACTATATTATAATTAGTGTGTGCAGAGTAGCATCCAGCTTTTAGATTCACAGGTTGAAGCCAGATGGTAATGACGTAATGTCAATGGCCAAAGAACATCTACATTTTGTTCCTCTGTTGTATAAAAGAAAAACAGCAAACAAAAGGTATCAGTGCAAAAAATACTCAACTCTGAGACCCTAAATTCATTGAGAAATGGTTCAACCCATTAAGGTTTATCTATGGAAGCAAAGAGTTCTTCAGTCTCCCTTTACTAAGCAGGTTCAATAAGACTATACCTCGTTCAGGAACTGTAAAAAGAAAAAAAAAATAAAACAGACTGGGGAGAGATGTCAGCAGGGAGTAGAGAAGCATGAATGGACAGGGGTCCCTCCCCCCCACTGCCACCTAGTCCTTTACAGCCATTGCATACTATTGCACTTCACCATTCCAGTATTTTGTTTACAGATCATATCTGTGAGAAACACTCAACAAAACAAAAGGAGGGAAAAATGGGGAAAATAACAGGTAGCTGTGCAGTGCTGAAGGTGAAGACCGAGCTCTGGTGAGGTTGGAAAATTAGGATTCTTAGCTGCAAAAGAAAAAATAACTATGATGGCTATACTACCGTCCCACTGGGAGAGGTGGCTTGGTTTGGGGATGACAATAAGCCCTGGAGGGGAAAAAAAGGAAAAAGAAGAAAACAAGGATAGATGCGTTTCAGTCCTTCTAAACGAGCACATTCATTCAGCTGGCCGCCCCTCTCTCTAAGCACGCGACCGTGAGCACCCTGGCGGGCCCGTACCAGCAGGAGGCCCTCCAGCAACATGTATGAATGCATGTCATGTCACAGAAAAGCGCATGTATGAGAAGTGCGCCCCCTAGTGGTGCAGAAGCTTCACTGAGCAGGGGGACATCGAGGCCAGAAAACGCTTTCTGGAAAACCCAGACGACATACATCTTGAGCAAGCCACAACACCGATTGAGAACTATCGGGGTGACTGTAGATATTCTGCATAGAATGTTACAAAATCAGTCCAACAGGGTGGCTTTTATTAAACTAAAAGAAGACCAAACTAAAAAGACTAAAACCAGTTTAAGCTTTAAATGGGAAAACTTACCCCTTTACCTGGCCGTGCCCAGGTGCAAATAAAGCCCTCCTGGCAGGCTGTGACTAGACAGTCCTCCAGAAATATCAAGACCGTGAGTCTTTCGTGTGCAATCTTTTTACAGATAAGAGGCTCTAAGAGAGGCACGTCCTCCATGCAGGGACACAGTGTGGTGCCCAGGGTCTTTGCGGGGTCCGCTTTGGTTTTGGGCAGCAGGTTGAGCTTGTCGCTGCTCTTGCTGCTGATGTGCCCCATGCTGTGGTTGCGCTTGTGCTCCTTGTCATGGTGCCGCTCCTTGCGCTCGTGCAGCGACAGCGTGGCGAACTTGCCGACCCCTGAGGCAATGCCGCTGTCCGCCGGCACGCTGCCCTTGCTGCCGGCTGCATTTGCCGCCGAGTGCGGCAGGCTGTTGGAGCGCGGTAACGGTGCCGGCAACGAGTTGCCTGGGAGGGTCACCCCGTTGTTGCCATTGGTGCCCGGGTTGGTGCCAATGAGGGCGTTTGGCACACCCACGCGTGGGCTGCTGGCGCCCATGACGTTGGTGTGCGTCCTGGTCCGGGACAGTGGAAGGTGAGGGAACAGGATGTCCTCCGTCAGGTCCCACAAGCATAGCTGAGTGTCCTGGCCTACTGAGCCGAACCGGTATGTCACACTGACGGGCCTGCTGTCTGTAGAGTTCCGCTTGGAGAGCCGCGATTGCGTGCTGTTGGCCCGATCTCGGCCAAAGTGGATCTGGTCCTGGATGTCCTCATCGCTGCCGCTGAACTCCATTGGTTCGCTCTCCTCTATGCTGGTGGTGTAGTGGTCAAACGACACCACGCTGACCCAAGACTTGTGGCCGTGGCCCCTGGCGATGACCCGGCAGTCAGCGAACGACCAGACGGTGACCAGGTCATCCTCCCCCCCTGCCACGATGTACTTGCCGTCGGGACTCCAGCACACGCACAGCAGGCCCCCGAAGTAGCTCTTCATGGTGCCGTGCAGTTCGACGGCGTCGAAACTGAAGACCCGCAGGAAGCCGTCCTGACTCACGCAGGCCAGGAACTTACCATCGGGCGAGAAGGCAAACTCGTTGAGCGCGCCCTCGCCCACCGTCCAGCGCAGCAACGGGTTGCGCGTCGACTTGCTCTTGCAGGTGTGCACGGCGTAGCCGTCGCCCTGCTTCAGCAGCTGGTAGTGTGGCGCCGCCGTGCCGCAGGCGTGCTCTACGTTGTACAGGTACATGCTGCCGCTGGAGTGAGCCACCAAGAAGAGATTCTCCGAGGCCGGCAGCCACCTCACGCACGTCACCCGGGACTTATCGATCAGCCTCTATCAAGCAAGAGCAGGCAGAAAGGCCGCAAAGATCACACCACGAGCCGACATCAGGACACACCGCTTCGCTTCACCACCATATTATGAATCAAAGAAATGAAGTGGGAGAATAGAGGCTCTTATCAAAAGCATGCTGCTATTTTTATTTATCCAGCTTTTCACTGTAAATTTAGCTACCCCATTCTTTGAGGACTGCTTCCATGATTGCTTACACTTGAAGGCAGTTGATGTTTGGTCATCCACTACACAACCAGGGCCAACCGATCACATTATCCCACAATAAATCACAGAGCAGGATGCAGGAGAGCTAGAGGAGCACTGCTGCACCTAACAGCCTGTAATTCCCAGGCACTCCAGGGACCAGAGATGATCCTTGTATGGCTAGTTCAGATAAACCAAAATGCTACTTTATTTGACTGCTCATGAACTCTAGGTAACAAGCAGCAAACGATACAGATCACACTTAAACCACAGAGCTAAGCTTCCTTCAGGAAAAGCCGGCTGCCAGCTCTGTGACCAGTGCATTTTAGCTCGTCTTGTCTCTTTACCTCTAGCTACCTCTGTCATTTCACTACTGTGCACTCTCACTGTAATCTGCATTTCAGCTAATATTTATATTAACCACTAACTCCGGGCATTGAGCTGTAGTAACTGACATGAGTCCAGTGTAGTTGAAGAAAATAGTGAAACTGATCACTCTCAACAGCTGAACTATTTTTCAGAAGCTTCTGTACAAGCTGTTTATTTATCATAAATAAAATCTACATTTTCACTTTAAGTTTATTTTCTGGTGGGATCATGGGAAGCACATTAACACTGTATAAAATAAGTACAAACTAAAGTAAACAGCACTGAAAAAATTGTACTATACTGAGGTTAAATTCTGAGCCCACGATGACACGGGGAGAACATGCAAAATCCACGCACATGAAACCATGGCAGAGACTCGAACCCTGGACCCAGAGGCGTGAGGGAACAGTGCTAACCACTGTGCTGCCCCCAATAAATTAACATTTTTTAAATAATATTCATCAGTGCTGATGGACTGACAGAGACCGAGCTTCAGAGCACGTTCACTGATCTACACTCACTTCCTCGTTGAACAGCTTGCTGGTCTCCTTCTTGATGGGGTCGATGAGCTGCACTTGGCCGGCCGTGAAGCCCACCAACAGAGAGACACTCTCGGCCGTCGCTGTCAGGTGGTTGAAGTCATGACACGTTGGCTGTGTTCCCTTGTATATCCTCTTGTCTATTGGTTTGCTCAGATCAGCCGCCTGCACACAGCCACGCGACAAAATTAAGGAAGCTGCGAAGATGGGTGAGAGGGACAGAAGCGGACAGGAACGGGCAGTAGAAACAGGCACGGACAACATGCAAGTGGTGGGAAAGGACCATCAAACAGAGAGAAAGAGGAGCAGCACTGCAACAACAAGACGACATCAGTACTCTGTGCGTGACATCTGTACAGGATCTCATCAATTTTCTCTTTAAAGATTCTAACCAAACTTTCTTAAGGAATTACCAAAGTTGTTTATTCATCATAAAGTGTGTATACTCCGGGTAAGCATCAGTAGTTTGCAAACATTCATTTAGAATTTTTTAATGACAATGAAGAAGAAGAAACAAAAAAAAAAAAAACACAGGACCCCCACATAACACTAGATGTCACGCCACATCTCTTGAAGGTCTATCAGCGCACTCAGATTCAGGCACCCAAGCCTTGAACATCCTGTAGAGGGCTCCAGACGCTTGCTTACTGTGACTGGGTCACAATTCCCACAATTATTATTATTATTATTCACTATTTTATTATTTTATTTATTTTTTTGTTATAGATTTGTGCAAATACCCCAGGTGAGGTAGCAAATTTGTCATTTATCTTGGTGGAATTCAACACAACAGAGGGATCTTTATTCTGCAGACTATCGCTAAAACATACAGTATTACAGGTAAAGGGTAGAGGAGCTACACCTGAAAGTGTTATTGCCTGTTATCCAAAGGTTCACAGAGAAGTACATCAGCTTTCTAAACAAGAAAACAAGACATCAATGTGTATAAACACCACCCCTTACAGTGGACACTTTAATGATCCATGCTTGGGTAAAATTGAGAAAGTCAGTTCCTGGTCTTGCTCACGGTCCCATCGCTGAAATCACTCTGCTGAGCCTGGGATTTGAACCAGTGAACTTCTGATCACAAACAACAGCATCCTTACCCTCAGAAACAAACAAGACCCTAAACCCCTCTAGACAAAACATTCTAAAATAAAGCCACAGCCCTTCATTAAATAGACAAAAATGACTGACCATAGTATTTCTGTTGAGTAACTGAAAAGTATTAAAACAAACAGCACAAGCAATTTTACACATGCATGTATGCATATTTATTCATATTAAAAGAAAATGTGTTTTATGGCTAATTATCTGTGAAGTTTATTTACAGTGTATTGTAACTTGTAACTAAAGTCACACACAAGGTGTCGAGTTAAACTGAAATGTGGGGATAGAAGACAAACTGTTGTTAGTCTATGTATCTGGCCATTCGCAGCAAGAGGCTAAACAAGAGGTAGAAGGCATGTGCACCGAATACACGCGCCTGCCAGCCGGCTGATCTTAATGCTGCAAGCTACATCCTGTGCAGGGAATCGAGAGTACATGAAAAACGGGGCTGTGTTTCTTGTATAACCTGACAAGTCACAAAAGGTACTCGTGCAAACACCACAGCTGGAAAATCTATCCCCTCTTCAGCAGAATGACATCAGTTCTGCTTCCTGTAAAAGCTTGAGTTAAATCAATGCTTACCGAAAAACAGAATGAGAGCAGGGGAATTCCTGCTGATAAAGTACAACCTACTATTTTATTAAACAGAATTCATTAATCATTTAGATTAGTGATTCTCAGCCATTTCCATGGGGACCCCAGCCATTCTACACAAGTGCCCTTTAACACCAACCAGATTACTACACATCAAGCATTCAATGAGTTATATCAAGTGTGTTGGTGATAAACGCTTCAATCCTTCACAACCCACATGGGAAACAGCACCTTTGATTAAATTTGCCCTTTAGTTATTTAAATGTCTTACAGCAGAATTACTAAAAACATGCAGAGCAGAAGCCAACAAACACAGCTGGGACATGCAGATCCCACATATTGTTAATCAGTCGGCCTTTTATCACGATCATCACTACCATGACTAGCATGTTCCTTGGGCACATATGAGAACCCCACTTTGAACTTCATTAAAATTTGGGGTCCTGGGTTTTGTGTTGAAGATCTTCAAATTCACTAAAGGATGACTAATATCTTATAATGATGGATTTATACCAAAGACAGCAAAGGATATCCTTAAAAACTAGGTTTTATTCTGATTCCTGACAAGAGCTCGAAAATATGAAGAGAGACCATGAGGACATTGTCACTATACGGCCGGAACCAGAGAACATGAGGACATTGTCACTATACGGCCGGAACCAGAAACCATGAGGACATCGTCACTATACGGCCGGAACCAGAAACCATGAGGACATTGTCACTATACGGCCGGAACCAGAGACCATGAAGACATTGTGACTATATGGCCGGAACCAGAGACCATGAGGACATTGTCACTATACGGCCGGAACCAGAGAACATGAGGACATTGTCACTATACGGCCGGAACCAGAGAACATGAGGACATTGTCACTATACGGCCGGAACCAGAGACCATGAGGGCATTGTCACTATACGGCCGGAACCAGAGACCATGAGGACATTGTCACTATACAGCCGGAGTCAGTGTTTGGCACACAAATCACACAGTGTCATGCAATCTAAATCATGTGAAAGATACTACAGAAATCCGGGACTGCTGTAGATAAACAGGTTTGGGGCGATCAGCCCCCAGCCCTGCACAGACAGGCCAGCTGACATTGCTACCAAACGCTTATCTTTGACTCACCCCCATGACATCTTTTTCATTTTATCCACAGCAACTGAAAATTTCATGTGTTATCAGCTAAATATTTTCCTGGAGCAATTCAGGTTAAGTACCTGGATGAAGAACACCGGCAGCAAGGGGACTCCCTCGTGGGACTTAATTAAACGCTTGGTGATGCAAACCTATGTCCTTAATCACCACTCTGCACCTATTGAGGCTCAGTAACTCAGGAAAATGCACAGTAGTTAACAATGGCTGTGCAAAACATCCTGGTTCCATGAGAAAACTGAAAAGGCTTTAAAGCTTTAAAGAGGTACAACAGCTGTTAAGCTCTTCCAGTGCAGAGAGCCTGCATGTCTGGTTATTGTCACCATTTTGCAGAAGGCTAAGGCAGAACTGCGGCTGGCTATTTGCAGAAGAGGTGCTTCACCATCACTAACCTGCTAGATGCAGGCAGATACTTTAATTAAACCGTAAATAACAAACGGAGTAAAAGAGTTTGGAATTAAACTGGAATATGACATTCAGCCTGAACAATTACTTTTAATTTTCTTTGTTGTAAGACACTTTTGAAATAGATTTGATCTGGTTACACGGTATTAGTCAAATACATTTCAACTTATGTGTCCTACAGACATCCCTGTGTGACAACAGCAATGCCGACTGGCCAGGGGGGTGTTCCACGAAGCAGAATTTCTCGGTTAGCTTGGTTTAACTGAGCTAAAAGTCATGATTGTCCAATACAAATGCTCCTTACCTAAACTCTTATTGGACAATCTTGAGTTCTAGCTCAGTTAAACCCAGCTAAGGAGAAATCCTGCTTCGTGGAACACCCCCTGCTGCTGACATGGATAATAAACAAACTACAAATACCATGTCACTTGCACAAGACAGACTCCTGTTGACTTCACGAACTAACACACCATGACGGTGGCACTGTGTTCGGTCACCGCACTAAACGTCATTCACGCCAATCCAATATATCCCTCTGCATGTAGTGAGCCACGCATGAACACGTGTTTAATAACGTCGTATCAATAAAAAAACGTGCGCGCTACTGTTTCTGCGCTGGCAAACACACGTAGAAAAGAGCAACGAGCAGCGATACACAGGTGAGCGTGTGCGGGGGGGGGCAGACACTTGCCGGTTACACGCCTGCAGCGATGAGGATGCTCACCTCACACACCCCCCTCCCATTCGCACTTAGTGATACAAAGAGGGACCAAGCGGGGGCCCGACATCGGCAGCCGAGTCCGGCTGTCCCGACACACACTGCAACACTGGGGTCCCGGGGACGCGCAGGTCACACCGACATAGTGAACCTGCCGGGGACGCGCAGGTCACACCGACATAGTGAACCTGCCGGGGACGCGCAGGTCACACCGACCTGCCACTTTGTCACTGAGTGGCGTCATTCAGTCGCCGATAAGCTCCGTGAGGTACAGGTGCTCTCCGGCTCCAAGCTCTGAGTTTATCTCAGCCCACCTCACACCTCGACAAGACACCAGCCCGTTTACCTTTCTGACGCCTTTGTAGATATAAAAGTACAGCTCCCGGCCCACATTGAAACAGATTCTGTCGCCGTTGCCTGACTGGTCGTTGACGTTGACGAACGAGACCTTGACCGGGTTAGAGCCCTGGGAATTAAAAGGCACCCTATTGGGACGGCTATATTCGGAGTGAGTGAGGAGTTTATAGACGCCTTCCCGAGTGGTGAATTGAGTTTTGATTTCGTTCATCTCCTTCCCTCCTCCCTCCGCCGCCATCTTGGAAATTAGCATTCATCCTTCCCCGAGCCCGGATCTCGCTCACAGCGCATGCGTATTCCCAGAAGCTCGCCGCTGTCCAGTCAGCTGATTGTGGGAGTTCACGTGTACGCGCAACTTTCCTCAAGTCCTTCGTGCCAGTAGTGATCACCGTTCTATAACGATGTACTATTATTATTAGGGGTCCAAGCACGTATTGTTGGAACCCTATTGTTTGTGTACTGATGATGATGATGATAATAATAATAATAATATTTATTATTATTATTATTATTATTATTATATTAAATTGTCTAAAAGTCGGTTTCACTTAGAATGGTGAAAGGGTAGGTAGATCCCACTGTTCTTGCCAAGTTTTAAATTCACAGGTGTAGATTTTTTAGGATTACTCCCAGTTTTAGACCTTTGACTCAGCAAAGCACAGTCAAATTTATGGTCCACCTGTGATGTGGCACAATCTTCTCCGTCATCCAAAACCACAGCATATCCTAGATGTCATTATCACAGAGCATGCACACACACACACACACACACACACACACATGCAAATTTGCATTCATATCATTGTGGGGACTGTCCCCTACCCCCTACCCAGCCTTAACCTTAACCACATGTAACAAACAAAATACAACACAACATTTGTATTAAAGTGAGATTCCCTTGTGGGGACCAAATAAATGGTCCCCACAATGTCAAAATAATTGTGGGGATATACATAACCCACACACACAAGCACACAAACACACACATTATGTTCAGTTAAAAGTCATGAATTCAGCTGAAATTCTTTGGAATATGGGAGGAAATTAGTGGATGGTGAATAAACGTTGCATGTATCCTTCGCAGGGCTTACTTTGGACCCTGGATGTGAACCCCGGGTCTGTAAGTCGGACTGCCTCCATAGGCACCGAGCAATGCATGGAGACATTAAACATACATTAACGTAACTTGCAGCAGGCGTTAATGATGTATGCAGCACAGCAACACTAATGAACGCGGTGGTCCACAGCAAGAGCACTGCTTTTCCTGGCATAGCAGCAGTCACACAAGAGTGTCGCAATAGCGGGTTTTTATGGGACGCGCGCTCAAATGCGGTTCTGTTGCATTGCATTGTGTAGCTGCGAGTGTCTGGGATGTTTTACGCTGATTATTAGTTGGATTGCTGTAGAGTGAGAGCAGAAATGTTGAAGGAACACACAAGCCCTGTATTGTTGGCCACATAATCTATGTAAATATGAGCTGTGTGGGTGCCTGAAATACGGTCCGCAATGTGAACAGTGCGCACCTCAATAACTTCGATATGGCGCATGTAACTCCGCCGCTCGTGTGGCCACCGAAGAAAATAGTTATTTTTGCTTACAGAAAATTAGAGGGTACCTTTCGTTTTTTGATGATACTGATGAATAATTGTATTATTCATCAGTAAATATTTTTTTAATTAAATAAAATTATTTATATATTCTTTCTATCTTTAGTATTTTATGCATTAAAAGTAGAAATGGACAGAGATATATATTTTTTCAATTTTATTTAAACCGATTTCACTTATTTTAACAGATAATGTTAAGATTTTTAATAATTTATAAAAATCATATACGTATTGCAAGAATTCTCCCCTGTGATAAGTAAAATTAATTTAATTTAAAGTTATTGTCCAATGAAAAGATATACCATGCATGATTCATTTTCACAAGCATAAATCTCATATTAACGCAGCGTTTGTCTTAATTGTCAATATCTCAATTGGGGAAAAAAATCAGTTGAATCAAACTGAATTATGCCGCTTATAAGATTAATAAATAGGGGACTGCGTTTTAAATGTAAGGAGTAACCAACGTGTCGTGTGTGTGTGTGTATATATA
>JAODLD010000045.1:525891-536500 GCA_026781065.1 Mormyrops boulengeri | reverse complement strand
ATATATATATATATATATGTGTGTGTGTGTGTGTGTGTGTGTGTGTGTGCATATGCACGTGTATCTTCTTTTCTTTTTTTACTTGTAATTTGTGTTGCGGTTGCTGCTTGGTTGTTGCAGTAGAACATCGTGTGTGTAATGTTGTGTTATGACAAACAGACAATGGATGTTTAGCCTCAAACACATGGAGTGAAATGTCGCAGTTTACCCCATAGTCAGGGATAGTAACATAGCCCTGGGTTAAATGTAACATTATAAATCATGTCAAACAATTTCAAGCCATGCAAAGTTTTTTATAATTATTATTTTTGTTCAACAAAATTTGTGGGTATGTATGCATATGCGTACAATGTATATTAATCACAACTAAAATCAAATATAAAACCAGTAAAATGTGAAACTGCATCAGTTTTAGTAACTGAATAATTGTATGCATCAGGCCTGTTTTAGGTGGACTTAAGCCGTTACCGTTACAACTATCCCTGTAGTAGCCGTGAACAAGTTTATCTTGCAGCAAAGAGCAACAATATTAGCACTCAGAACTTGTGTAAAAGATATTTACATAGGCACATAATAAAATTATTTAAGTTAGAATAATGTAAGTACGGAGCTTGCAGTGCTTTCACAGAAATAAACGAATTAAAAAAAATTACTTTCTTACCTCAAATTAATTTTCCTTACATATCTCAGTGTTTTAGATGGTGCTCTTTCTTCACATGTGAAATGAAGACTAAACTGAGGGTGTGCAGAGTGAGTTATGTGATTTGTACCTCGTTCCTGATTTGCTCAATATACTTTGTTTCAAGTAACCCATGTTTCAATCATCCCCGGTCTCACCTACACAACGTCTTCCAAACGAAGCAAAAACATAAGGCGGATATTCAAATCCGCAACAAGCGCAACATTAAGTACATTAAGAAGAAATAGATTGAATTCCAGTGACAGGTGGGTCTTGAGGCATTTCTTGAAATCTGAGAGGGGATGTGATGACCGGACGTGGTTCGGCAGCTCCTTCCAACATCAGGGAGCCACACGTGAGAAACGGCTTGGGCGAGACTGCCCACATGGTGGAGGGGCCTCCAAAATACTATAATAGTATCCAGAGCCATCCAACTATATTTGTTCTTGTTGTGCTACTTGGTTTCAACATAAACGTTTTTAAGTGAACGAAATGAGTTCGGTCACTGCGCTGTTCTGTTCATTACCAAATGATCATGCTGTTCACGACCGAGACACAGAATGGCCAACACAATCAAATTAATAGAATAATACACAAAAACGTAAAACTTATCTATAAATATATGTCAAATACAAACGTATTTTTTCCAAATAAGTGTAGCACAATTTAACAAATAATTTTAAAAAGAATGTAACATTTTCTTAAATGCTTAATAATAAGGAGCGAAAATATATTCACTAAACAAATCAGTGGACACTTTCACTTAATTGAATTAAGGATTGACTGAGAAGAATCCGAGGTTCATCTCAAGCAGGAACTTTGTACAAGTCCCGCCTCTTCAAATGACAAAAGAGGAAGCCAATGAAATTTTATCTTATGGAGGCAGGGAAGACGTGTGACTGTCCTGAGTCCTCTGTTTACTATCATAAAATAATTAAGGATGATCCCGAATTTCCACAGTATCTCCACTTCTGCATCCAGTTGTGCAACGGTTATTTAAATATTATAATTATGGTTTATATCTACAGTTATTTTTTATGCGGCTAATAACTGAATCGCATCTGTCGATATTCTTTTATTTGTGGGAGGGGGGTCATTTCTCCAAAACGAACAATTAACCCAGAGATAGCTTATTATCTTAAAATGAAGAATAAGGTTGTATAAACAGGAGCCCCAACAATTCCTATCATGATGTAATATACCTTGAAACAGGAATCCCGCGTGCTTCGAGAACATTCTCGACGAAGTTTCCTGTAAACTGAAGCGAAAGAACTAGAACGCCCTAGTTCCGATTGACCGTATTTTCCTATTTCAAAGACTCCAGCATTAAAAAGTAAACAATGAGAAGTGACATTTCCAATGTTCAAAAATTAACTCGTATATGAAGGAACAAATTCTAGACCATTTAAGCGTATATGCTAGATGGCAAGGATTTTCAGGTTTTAATTATTATTGGTTAGAATATTTTTTTTCTGCTTAATTGACATTTAAGATGTTTTGCAAACTGCCTCTAATGTGCACCAAATTTGTTTCTTAATAAAGGTTCACTGCACACCAGGTTCTAAACTATCATTTTTATCAATGGAAAACACTCGAGGCTCAAAGGCTATTTTGAGCAGCACAGACCATCTTGTATACCTGAGAACTCACTTTTGATTATTATGTTGTCTGTATGAGGGCTTCATTTTATGGTGTTCTGTGGGGTCGTAAGACCAGGTGGCACTAGTCATCAACCGTCACAATGACGTTGCCAGGGGGGGTAACATGTGACACCAGGAATGGGGGCTGCTGGGATTGACAGGGTCTCCTGGTGCTCTGCGGCCCTATAAGGACGGACCGTGGCAGCTGTGCATGCATTCCCAGCTTCAGTTACTTTCTTTAGGCCACCCGTTTGCGGTGTGCATTCCTTCTGGAACATACTGGACTGGACCACTGATAAAGCAGCCCTGGGTATAAAACTCTGCAACAGGCCACAAGCGCTGCATTCAAGCAAACGAGCCAAGGATCTAATCTCAATAAGAAGGGAGCCTGCAGAACACAGAGTTTTCAGGACTCAGTTCATCTACAGCTTTCTTTAAGGTGAGCAGTTTCAGTTATGTGTACTTTAACATTTGGAAACAAAGGTTAGGGATGCTTTTATACAGGAATACATTTCACACAGACTATTTGTACCTGTATCAGTAAAACTGACTGAAAATGGTGGAGCTTTGTAATTGTTTGAATGAGGTGACTGTGTTGAATTATAAGTGTTCTGTGAATGATCCACCCCCCCCCGTGGAAAGAAGACTGTGACAGAGCACATGGTGCTGAAACAGACATGTGCTACTAAGCAATATTTTACTAAGACCAATATGATTCCACTAACATAGGCCAGGTTTTTAATGGTAGTACATTAAGTACACATTGGCAATAAGGATCTCAAACAGAGGTATTTCAGTTATAAGCAATTTCCGAAATGTTTTAGTGAAACCATGAAATTAGAAACTGACTGTGCTTTGTGTTTTATAAAGCATTGCATAATTTAACTTTACTATTATCAGGAACTTTCTCTTTTTCATAATGAGGTGAAATAACAAGTAAATACATTTTTTCAATTGAAAAGGCCAGAAGTGAGTAATGTCCAGACAGGAAAAGTCCAGAACAAGATTTTCTTTCAGCCAACCAGCTGAGTTTAAAGAGTCACAGGGAATTCAACTGCTTGGTTGAAACAAAATCTTGGTATGAACTTTTACTATCTGGGCTTACCCACCTCTGGAAAAGGCCATCAGAACAGTTGCTGGACTTCGAGAGGGTGTGAGAAGTCACCCCCCCCCCAAACAAAAATGCAGAGGGCAGGCATTGATTGGCAGGCCAACACATGTATTGATGGACCAGTGACGAGCTCCCCCTTGTGCTTCATTGTCACAGTCTGCTCTGTGTGACCATGCTGTCTTAATGACTTACTCTTTGTGACATATTGCAAAATATAGCACCAAGCGATTCAAGAGTAAATAAAAGATTCAGAAAAGTATTTATCATTAAGCTATTTATTATGTTAATAATATAAAGAAGTGGGATAGTATGGAGGCATACCATGTGCAAACCATGTGCAAACCATGTGCAAACCATACCTTGATTAATTGACGATGACAAAGATGATGATGATTGTTGTACTTGAGTAAATATTTCAATAACAGGACAATCTACTTGTGGTATAGATGTTTTTTTTGCATTTTTCTTTTATTTTATTTTATTCCCAGTGAGCCCCTTATTCTAAGGGTTGTAACTCTGACAACACATATGTCATATATTTCAATTACTTTATTTATTTGTTTTCTTGTTTGAATTCTAATGCTGGTTCTGTAAGACTGTACAAAAACCATCATCATGAGCAAATTATTGAGATTAAAACAAACCCCATAGCAGGCAGATTGTAAAGTGTATGAAACGTGTAATCTGTAACATGTGTAATCTGTAACATGTATAATCTGTAACGTGTAATCTGTAACATGTGTAATCTGTAACATGTAATCTGTAACGTGTAATCTGTAACATGTGTAATCTGTAACGTGTAATCTGTAACATGTGTAATCTGTAACGTGTAATCTGTAACATGTATAATCTGTAACGTGTGTAATCTGTAACATGTGTAATCTGTTTCTACAGATGCCAGAAAAGGCCAGCCAGCCCATGGAGGAGGAGGTGGAGACCTTTGCCTTTCAGGCAGAGATTGCTCAGCTGATGTCTCTCATCATCAACACCTTCTATTCCAATAAGGAGATCTTTCTTAGAGAGCTTATCTCTAACTCATCAGATGTACGTATATTCTGCAGAAGATGTTGTTTTTACTCATCAAAAACATTTTTGTACAATAAACTATTAATGTGTGAGATGTTAATAATCTATTTTACTTTGTAATGGGATTTTTTATTGCTTTCACTCAGTAGCATTATGAATATGTATTTTGCACAGTGATTAATATAGATTCATGTAGTATTATTATTTACCTTTTTCTCAGGCTTTGGACAAGATCAGATATGAGAGTTTGACAGACCCCAGCAGGCTGGAAACCTGCAAGGACCTGAAGATTGATATCATTCCTGACCAGGTCGCTCGCACCCTGACCATAATTGACACTGGCATTGGGATGACAAAGGCCGACCTCATCAACAACTTGGGCACTATTGCCAAGTCTGGGACCAAAGCCTTCATGGAAGCCCTGCAAGCTGGTGCTGATATTTCCATGATTGGACAGTTTGGTGTGGGCTTCTACTCGGCCTACCTGGTGGCTGAGAAGGTGACTGTCATCACCAAGCACAATGATGATGAGCAGTATATATGGGAATCTGCAGCTGGAGGGTCTTTTACAGTCAAAGCTGATCATGGTAAGTAATCTGTTTCCAGAGGCAGGTAGTTCAGGTCTGGAGAGTAAAATTCCAGACCGAGATTTTGTTTCAGTTATGATCAGTGCCCCATGTTCCCTCCAGGTGAACCCATTAAGCGGGGCACCAAAGTCATCCTTCATCTGAAGGAGGACCAGTCAGAGTATGTGGAGGAGAAGCGGATCAAGGAAGTTGTGAAGAAACATTCCCAGTTCATTGGTTACCCAATTACACTCTTTGTAAGTTACACTGTAAGAGGTTAATCCGAAACTGGGAAAAATCCAAACACTGGAACAGTTTGTATATTAACGTGCAGCTTGTATCTTTTTACAGGTGGAAAAGCAAAGGGAGAAGGAGGTTGACTTGGAGGAGGGTGAAAATGTGGAAGAAGTTGAAAAGGACACATGTTCTGAAGAGGATAAGGATAAGCCCAAAATTGAGGACGTGGGCTCTGATGAGGATGAAGACACCAAAAAAGGAGAGAACAAGAGAAAGAAGAAGATTAAGGAGAAATACATTGATGCCCAAGAGCTGAACAAGACCAAGCCCATCTGGACGCGTAACCCAGATGACATCAGCAATGAGGAGTACGGCGAGTTCTACAAAAGCTTATCCAATGACTGGGAGGACCACCTGGCTGTGAAGGTTAAAATACATTTTAGAACATATTTTTTTCTTTTTCAGGAAAGAAGTCTTATGTGCCACAGTAGCAGTTACTGGCTGCTTATTGAATGTACTCATACTGTAATACATCCTGATTGCATTCATTTATAATCATCTCTGTTATTGCAGCACTTTTCAGTGGAAGGGCAGCTTGAATTCCGTGCGCTGCTCTTCGTTCCCAGAAGGGCTTCCTTTGACCTTTTTGAAAACAAGAAGAGAAGGAATAACATTAAGTTATATGTGCGCAGGGTCTTCATTATGGACAACTGTGAAGAGCTCATGCCAGAGTATCTCAGTGAGTGACTCCAAGTTCCATTCGGTTTTGTAGTTGTAATATTGAAATGAGTTATTAATTGTTTTTAAAATCATTTCCCAGATTTCATCAAAGGTGTTGTGGACTCTGAGGACCTCCCTCTGAACATCTCCAGAGAGATGCTGCAGCAGAGTAAGATCCTGAAGGTGATCCGCAAGAACCTGGTGAAGAAGTGCCTGGAGCTCTTCACTGAGCTATCTGAGGACAAGGACAACTACAAGAAATATTATGAGCAGTTCTCCAAGAACATCAAGGTAACGGATGAAAACGTACTACGGTTGTCTGTACTTTTTTCTACAAACTTCTGCTCAGGGCTCATTAAAGCTGGATAACTGTTTGCTTCAGCTGGGCATTCATGAAGATTCCCAAAATCGCAAGAAGCTGTCTGAGTTGCTACGTTACTACACCTCCAGTTCCGCAGATGAAATGGTATCTCTTAAGGATTATGTGTCCCGTATGAAGGACAACCAGAAGCACATCTATTACATCACAGGTATGCACGTTTGGAATCAGTCATTGTTTTTATATCTTCATATAAGATAAATACTGTATTTTAAGTTACAATATTAAATTTCCTTTCAAGGGGAAACAAAGGAGCAGGTGGCCAACTCTGCTTTTGTGGAGCGTCTGCGCAAGGCAGGTCTTGAGGTGATCTACATGATCGAGCCCATTGATGAATACTGTGTCCAGCAACTGAAGGAGTATGATGGAAAGAACCTGGTGTCAGTCACAAAAGAGGGTTTGGAACTTCCTGAGGATGAGGAGGAGAAGAAGAAACAGGAAGAACTCAAGAGCAAATTTGAGAACCTCTGCAAGATCATGAAAGATATCTTGGATAAAAAGATTGAGAAGGTGCAAAATTTGTTTCTGTTGGTTGTGTGATTTCTGTGTAACAGTTGAGAACAAACATGTCGACATCAGGATTCATGTGAACACTTGTGCATTGCTTAATCTTCTGCTTTTTATTGCTACTTCTAGGTTGTCGTCTCCAACCGCCTTGTTTCCTCCCCCTGCTGCATTGTCACCAGCACCTATGGCTGGACTGCCAACATGGAGAGGATCATGAAGTCTCAAGCTCTCAGAGACAACTCCACTATGGGCTACATGACAGCTAAGAAACATCTTGAAATTAACCCCCTGCACCCAATCGTCGAGACCCTTAGGGAGAAGGCAGAGGTCGATAAGAATGACAAAGCGGTGAAAGACCTGGTCATCCTGCTGTTTGAGACAGCTCTGTTGTCCTCAGGCTTCACGTTGGAGGATCCTCAGACACACGCTAACCGCATCTACAGGATGATTAAACTTGGCCTGGGTAAGGCATTCAATTACTGCATGAAAAATTTAGTTCACATTGTCAGAAAAATAGACTTTCCCATGTCTTGATTTAATATTTTAGGCCCGTTTAACAGTGGACCAGTTAAATGTGCTGTTTTGTATAGCAGTTATTTTAGTACAGAAGAGTATTTAGATGTTTATTTTCTGGCATTTTTCATGTTAGGAATCGACGATGATGACACAATTGTGGAGGATCTTTCTCAGCCCAGTGAGGAGGACATGCCTGTTTTGGAGGGAGAAGACGACACCTCACGGATGGAGGAAGTTGATTGAAAGTAAAATTGAAAATGAAAAAGTTTAGTTTTTTTTAGACGTCAATTGTGCCCATTTCTAATTAATTACCAAATAATTTAATGGCCAACTGAACCTATAGACCTTTAATATTCATTCATGATTTGATGGCATGGTTCCCATGTGGAAAGGAAATGTTTAATTTTCTCTAGGCTAAATTTTAGATACATTTTGCATGAAAGAAATGACATGTGATCTCATATCCAGAGAGCATTTTATATCTAACATATTACGATTTTTAAATAAAGTTGTTTATATACATTCGTTTGTGCATATATACCATTTGTGAACCCTTTGGAGTTATTTTGAATTCTGCAGGAATAGTTTCTGAAGTGTGATATGATTTTCATCATTAAGTAACGATAATCAAAAATAATAATACACAGTGGTATTTAACACTCACTCACACGCACACACACACACACACACACACACACACACACACACACACACACACACACACACACACACACTGCACCTTTTTGAACAAATGCTGTACAGTATACGACCCGGATCACCGATGGGAAAATTATGTGAAATATATTTAGGTACGATCGGAGCTTCATTTATTGACAATAACCTCAAGCACTTCATAGCTGCTTAATGTAGCCGTAGGTGCTGAATTATAATTCTAATACAAATTATAATATAACAAACCTTTATTGCTGTGAGTGGAAATTATCATTTAATTTGGTGTAATTCTAATAGGTCGCGAATGGGTTCATGCTTGTTACCCACACCTATTAATATAGTCGATATTTTATGTTGTGCTTCACTCTTTGAAATGAATCCACAGATTCCAACGCAACCTACCAACTGGGAACAATAATTATTCCAGTCGGCAATGTGCGCATAAAACGCCCTTATTCCCACCAAACACGCCGAAGTCCCGTGGCGCTTAAGCGCAGAAGGCGTAACCGGTAACTCGCGGAAAGGGGCCGCCGTGATTGACGGCCTCGGCTCCCACTCCCTGGTGCGCAGGCGCAGAGGAAGCTTCTAGACGCTTCTGGAAGCCGCCGCGCTTTCTCGAAGGCTCCGGCGAAGGTGGCAGCGCCTATTTAAGCGGAAGCAGCCGAACCAGCATCGTTCCCGGTTCGACGTCTGGTCGAGAGGAATGTTTGGTTTCCCTCCAATTACCAATTAAATAGCCAAAGCGACACTAAACTAGAGTCCTTTAAACGGCAACCTGCGAGGTAAGAAATGAGCGTAACATTATTCACGAATAGCGGCCGTTTGTCTCATTGTTCACGTGTTTGGCTGTTATGCTATAAAACTGCGATGGATCTTTTTGCACATAAGCGACTAACTAAAATGCGATTCCCTTTGACTGCAAGTGTATAGACTAAATTAGCCTTAAATAATAATACGGACGGTGTCGCTCCCCGACCACCTTCTTTGTCAGCCGTTTCTATCCACTCATTTATTTAAAGTATTTACCTGTGGTTGTTTTAATTCTATATTGCGATTATTAAAGAGTGCTATCTTTAGAACGAGCTGTCCGCCGAATTGGATCTCGGTGCCGTACGATGTAGAAGACCCCACCGGCTACCTTGCGCAAAAAGAACATAAAAACCTTGCTTATTATTCCATGTTATCAGTAGTTTATGCAACGATATTTGGGGGCTAATGTACCTTCCGTATGTTAATAGATTAAACCGGTAAGATATTTAGCTAAGCATCCGGTAGTGAAAGGGTCATTTGTTTGCTGGTCAAATAGCAGGTTTCGCCCCTCTCGACCGTACGATAAATAATTATCCATATTTTAGATCGTCCAATGCCTAGATCGAGCTTTTTTGTAATAATTTAAGAATGGTTCCTGATTATCAATAGAGTGATTACTATCCAGTAGCTTCTAGAAGGTAGTTGTTCTCCGCCTTCTTCGGAGGGTGGCGCACGGCTTACGCAGTCTCAGTTGTTTGAGGTTTGGCGTACACGGGATTCCAGAATAATCCATGCAGCCACGTTATGATTAATATAGCAACTGATATGAAATCACTGCAGTTTTCTGGCAGTATTATCTTGTTGATGCCTAATTCAGATTGACTTAATCACAAAAACCTACTAAGGCTTACTTATTGGCATTCAGAAGTGGGCTAATGTTCATTTACAATAACGATTAACAGTAATGTCCCTTGACACCAAATCCTGTATTCAGCACTCATGCTAATGCAGGAATGTAGCAACAGCCTTCGGTAAGTCCTGTCACAATAGTGTGATCAATGAAAATAAATGTTTCTAGTTTTTGTGGGTTTTTAATTTAGTTTTTTTTTATTTTTAGTACTGTTAACTTTTAAAAAGAGAATGGACGTTTGGGGATCTTGTGTAGAGACAAAGATGTGTGACCTTTTTACAAGGTTATGCAGGCAAATTCAAAGTGGGGGCGGGGGGGAGTCATTGTACTTCTAACAATGTATGTTTGAATGATAAAATTAAGGAAGGTTAATGTCAAGCTGGGATAAATGCACATTTGTGATGTATGGGTTTAATGTATTTGCTTCTCTAGAAGGTGAGGTTGTACTGATCCACCTTGAGTCACTGAGTTAGCGAGATAAGTATGTGTGCACTGTGCTTTTTAAAATATCTCCAGGTCAAGCATATCTCAAACTTTCCTCTACATCTGCAGTATGTCACTTGGATGGTGAAGGCTTTTGCAGAGCTTAATGTAAGGATGCTGTATTTTACTGGTGAATTCAGACCGCAAAGGCAAAAATGAATCCACTCTCGTGTCCAGATGGTTAGCTGGTGTCTCTCTGTTTTCTGCATGTGCAGATGCCTGAAGCACATGACCAGCCCATGGAGGAGGAGGTGGAGACCTTTGCCTTTCAGGCAGAGATTGCCCAGCTGATGTCTCTCATCATCAACACCTTCTATTCCAATAAGGAGATCTTTCCCCCACCCCCGGGAGGGGGTGGAGACGGGGCGCGACCGGACCCCGCTCCGCCGACAAAGTCTTGGATGGAGGGATGA
>JAODLD010000045.1:458374-469802 GCA_026781065.1 Mormyrops boulengeri | reverse complement strand
TATAATCATAGCATCACCTCCCTTGACTTAAACTCCACACACCTAGAGATGTAACCCAACATCCTACTGGCCTTTTTTATGGACTGGGCACCTGTATGCCGTTATGTACTTTGTAGCTTTTCGTATCATGTGTTTGTCTCCATCTAGTGGGGAAATAGACGAAGTCGGATGAATATACCGTCCAACCATCTTCTAATACCCTAATTAGGGCATAAGACCCGGAATGGGACGCCAGTCCAAAGC
Source organism: Mormyrops boulengeri (assembly GCA_026781065.1). Classification (NCBI taxonomy): domain Eukaryota; kingdom Metazoa; phylum Chordata; class Actinopteri; order Osteoglossiformes; family Mormyridae; genus Mormyrops; species Mormyrops boulengeri. Next base: position 469,559 of record JAODLD010000045.1, on the reverse strand, counting down.
AGGGGGCGTAGATCCGCAAGGGGCAACTTAGAGACGCTAATCAGTCTGACTGCATGTTATGTGACAGAGAAAACCGGTGTACCACAACTTTAGTTTCGCAGTACAGGAAGGAGAAGGGACTCTATAATTGGAAATAATAATAATAATAATAATAATAATAATAATAATAATAATGTTGTAATAGCCAAATGTAGTTCCCAGATTTACCACTTTAAATTTTTACATAGATGCTCTGACATACCTACAATGTACTATGATAAGCCTACAAAGTAATGTATAAACTAGATGTGAAATACACCGTTATCTACCTGCCAGACGTGGTGCTTCCACACTACAAATGAATAAAGCATTTTCCTCGGGCGTTAGGTTTCCGTCTACTGCCTTACGTTAACTGTCGTAAAACGCCGCCTGGTAACTGCACTGACATTCATTGCAGCACTCCTTTCCGGCAGTGAGAGCAGGAAGCGAAGAGGGCAGGCGAAACCCGACAAGAGCAGAACCGAGATACCAGAGGAAAATACTTGTTTATTTTTGTCTTTATACCTACCGCTAAGGCTTTAGTCGCAGACTGCTTACTGTAAAGTTTCATACGCGCTGATTTTCATTCGTCTACATTTTATCTGAATGAAGTGGAATGGCTGAAGTGCCGTCTGGGCCTAGTAGCGCATTGCCTGCATCCCCGGCTGAAATGTTACCCTTCGCTGGGAGTGGATATGTAGGGTGCGTGGAATCGGAGGATCGGGGGTGCGGGCGAGCAGATACTTCAGCGGCAGTGACAAGACAATCACAAACGTGTGACGGGAAAGGAGCGAATAAAACGAACCGGAATCATCTGTTTTCCCTCTCGGCAGCCGTGCACTTCCACACACATACGCAACCGCAGCAGCTGAACGGCTTAATCGGCAGCACAGAGGACGACCCCCTCGTCACCCACCCGAACGACGTCCACAGTAATCCCAATACTCACCATCCGGCTCACAGGACGCCCGACTGCGCAGGGGAGCCCTCGGTGCTCGGCGAGGGCAGGGAGAGCAATGTAGAGAACAACAATTTTTGCGACAGAAATAGTACAAGTCAAGAGTACAAATCGTGTTCAAAAAGCACTTCCTCCCATTCAAACAACAACATAAAGAATATGCCGACTATTTCTAGGACTGACGGCCGCCCGAGCAAATGCGTTGTTGGAGACGGGGTGGTTAGGACTGATAACCTTGCATCTATAGACAGAAAGATAACGGAGGATGGGGAGGAAGCCGAAGTACAAGGGGCCGACGTGGAGTCGGACACGGGGAACACGCCTGTGTTGGACATGGAGAGATTAAGCCTAAATTCCCTGCCCGATCGAGGAGGGCAGGGCGACGACGACATCCGATACGTACGATACGAGTCGGAGTTGCAGATGCCAGATATAATGAGGCTAATCACCAAGGACTTGTCCGAGCCCTATTCCATTTACACGTACAGGTACTTCATACACAACTGGCCGCAGCTCTGCTTCCTGGTACGTATGTCGGGGAGGCGAAGGGAGACGTCATCACTTTTCAGCAGTGAAACATTAGTGAAAACAAACAGCTTGTTTGTACAGAGGAAAAAATCCGTATCGGGATCTTTAAGGGTCGTTTTATGTGTCCATTTAACAGATTTCTATATTATAATTGTTCATACTTGCTACAGACATCCGACGTCTTTAACCAGGATTGGTAATCGCTTGCTTACAAAACGGTACAGCTGACGCAGGTTGACGTTGATATAAGTACAAAGATGTCACTGTCGTGCCCTGAAGATTTCGGCCGTGGCCTGATCCGTAGTTAAAGTCAGACATTAAATGTCTCTGTAGAAGCTGGTGATGCTGCGCTTTGGCGCACTGCACGTGCGCGGCCTGACAGCGCGCGCTGACGTTGTCCCTCCCCGGTCTCGTGCCTTCGCGGGGTGGGCGTCCCTGGCTTCTGTGTTTATTGTAGATTTGCGCCTAAAACATCGCCGTGGGGGTCTGCCCTGGCGGTCGGCGTGGCTCACACGTGCTCCTTACTGGGAGAAGTGCGTGTGACTTTTCACACACTGAGGGTATCTCCCAGTTATTCTGCGGGTTTCAGCCTTCGCTTTGAGGTACCCTGGGTAATCTCTCTATTTTCTTCCAGCATTAGTCTCACTGTTGTTTTAAGTTAATTCCCAGTTAATTCACTTTAGCTGTCATTGCAATCTTGTTAAATGAGGCACATTCTTTGTTGGAGTGTAATTGATAAGCTAAGCTGATAGGAAAAAAGACAATGAACTATTAATGTTTCAGAATTGAAAGTATCATTTATTTACGAAAACATACACATCAGGCTTGTATTGTATTAATGGTGCTTTTTATTAACTGAAAAGACTGGCTTAGAACGCTGGTGGGAACAAAATTAAGCATCTCCACATAGGAAGGTGTGCAGGACCAGAATGGAACCCCGGCAGCCAACGTCCGCGCGCCCGGTCACCCTGTGTACCCCCGGTCGTGTTTGTGTTTGCTCTGTACCTGCAGACAACTTCTTTCCTAACAGATCAACAGTCAACAGGTGGAGGGATTGATAGGTTTTTAAATTAAACAGCACATTGTAAAACACTTCAATGACAACTGTGTGTAATGTGGTTTTTTGTCAAAAAACTCATTTATTTCAGCTGAAACATCTGATTTTTTTCTGTTGAATTTTTGAAATCGTAACAGTCTAAAGCCACTGTGCTATTTGCAAAAGTAATTACTGTATTTTAGAGGACCCACAAATATGAAGACTGCCAGCTCTTTGCTTTCATTTTAATATACGCAGTAGCTGGAAAATGCAGTAGAGGTAGATATGGCCTGTGTTGGACAGCCATAATGCCTGCCAAATACCAAACTAAAGACTTGCTTAGATAGGTACAATGCACATCCTGTGAGTTTCAGTTAAAATATGCATAAATGTAGGTGGATAATTAATCTTTCACATTAACTTGTGGATCAAACGAAGGAAGCCGTTTCGCATGTCGAATGCATACGCACGTTGCTTAATATATTTTACTGCATTCTGTTGGCTGTTACTTTGTGTAGGTAACTGGTCCAGTCTGATGGTGATTAATCTGGCAGTGGGTCGCAAGCAAACTCCAGTAACGTTGGGGATAAACCATTCAGAAAAAGTTTGTTTCACTCTGATAGCCCAATCTTGGTGCTTTCGGCAGTATTATGCCACAGGTAATCCGTCTGGTTCCCTTGTTTAATGACGACTTAAGGACCATCCAGCTATCTGTTATTAGTGGAGCTGCCGGCTGTTGTCACGGAGTTTGCGTATAATTGCTGCGAGTGGATGATACCGGCTCTGCCCCGTCATCAGCTGGCTTGTTTGTGCTCCTCAGGCTATGGTGCATAGCGAATGTGTGGGTGCCATTGTGTGCAAACTGGATATGCACAAGAAGATGTTCCGTCGGGGCTACATCGCGATGCTCGCTGTGGACTCCAAGTATCGCAGGAAAAGCATTGGTGAGACCTGACACCCATTGTGCAGATCCAACCCGTGACCAGGAGGGGTGCTGCCTAGTGCGCCTGCCCTGCCTCTTTTGACATGGTATATGCGCCTCTGTTTCAGGTACTAATTTGGTCAAGAACGCGATCTATGCCATGGTCGACGGTGACTGTGATGAGGTACGGCTCCCCGTCGCTCTGAGGGCTTGTTCTCATGTTACTGTGGCTCCGTGTGGCTAAATACACATAGGGTTAACAATGGTACTTCACTTTAAGTTGGGTCTTTGTATTTCTGTAAGACTGGGTCTTATTTCTTAATTGGCTAGTTGCTGTGTGTCATTTATAAACATCTTTGTTTTTCTGTCTTGTGCTGCAGGTAGTGCTGGAAACAGAGATCACCAACAAGTCAGCGCTGAAACTGTACGAGAATCTGGGCTTTGTGAGGGACAAGCGCCTCTTCCGCTATTATTTAAACGGGGTGGATGCACTACGACTGAAACTGTGGTTGCGCTAAACCCCCACACCGCCACCCTGCAGTTTTTTTTTTTATCGCCCTCCTTACCCCACCCAGCCCCCACCGCCACTCTCACACCAGCCTGGACTCAGGTTCATGGAACAGAATTCTTAACCAACTACAAATGGAAAATGGAAGCTAGGAATTTAATAAACAAAAAAAGACTCAATGCAGACTTGCTAGGTGAGACACTCAGAGTTGCACTGGAGGTCGGGGTCTGTGAAGCTCGCCCATACCGAGTTCAACATAAAAGACACAAAAGGTCATACAATCAGATTGATGTGGGCAGCAGCGGAACAGATGGGCCCTTTTTACTCCTGATTTTACAAACTCCAGTAATAAGAAGAGGGAACTACATAGAATACAAAGCAAGTGATAAGAACAAGAAAAAGTTAATATCATGGAATTTATTTTTATTGCATTTTTTTCATTTTTATCCCTTGAGCTGAAGTGTGTGCGTGAGGGAGGTGAGTATGCGAGTGTGTGTTTACAGAGACGTGGGCCAGGTATTAGTTCCATTGCAGTGTGCGTTTGTTTCTACGTGTTTGAGATCCCTTTGGAATGGTGCTCTGTTCTCGACATCCTTCTGTCTGCTCTGGTTGATGCAGTTAGTAGGTACACCTGAATTCTTGTGGTCCTAAGATTCAGAGGGAGATTCTACAAATACTCTGTAAATGTTCTACTTTTTTGATGGACATGACGAAGTAGAATGAGAAAACTGCAAACACATTATTCTGTATACCGTGGTCAGCTAATAGAATGTTTAACAAAACAAAATCTAATAGAAAATTGTTTTGAGATCACTCTTTGGTGTGCTCCATAAATTGTCCTTTTGAATGAATTTTACTTAATCAGTGGTGTGGCTTTTTTCCCTCCTCTTTTTAATGGCTGGTTGAAAATGCATTTAGGATCAAGGAAGGTTACATGTCATACTGAATCTGGAAATAAGCAGGAAATGTACGAGCCGTCTGCAGCGCTTGCTGTCTCTGAGAGGTGGTTGTGGGGTTCCAGCATCTAAGTCGTTTTATGGTTGCGTTTTGATTCTCTACTACCTCTTGATCTGATCTTTTCTCCATGAGAGCAAACAAACAAATGTAAAAGCAGAGGTGCCCCTTCCTCGTAAAATCGCCCTGCTCTGTACTGTATCCTCATGTTCCCAGTCAGTTTATGGTGACCTGCTGTGGAAGCAGGATACGACCTTGAGAAGTTCAAGTATTAAAACTAAGATGAAAATATGTGCACATGAATGCATTCTAATCCTGGCAAATAAAAAAAAAAGATTATGCATTGAAGTCTCTTTTGAATTGTTTTTTTTCTATAGTGTGTTAACTAGGGTATACATTTCATAATTTGTGTGTGTGTGAGTGTGTGAGTGAAGTTTTGTGAGACAGATCAAATGACGTTGGTGGAGTGCGTGACATCTGTCAAGCATGGTGGAGGCGATGTGATGGCCTGGGGCTGCTTTGGTGATGGTAAAGTGGGAGATTTGTACAGGGCAAAAGGGATCTTGAAGAAGGAAGACTATCACTCCATTCTGCAACGCCATGATGTACCCTGTGGATGGCACTTAATTCGAGCCAGTTTCGTCCTACAACAGGACAATGACCCAAACTCAGGTACAAAATATGCAAAAACTATTTAGGGAGGAAGCAGTCAGCTGGTATTCTGTGTATAATGGAGTGACCAGCACAGTCACTGGATCTCAGCCCTATTGAGCTGTTATGGGGGCAGCTTGACAGAATGGTACGTAAGAAGTGCCCATCAGGCCAATCCAACTTGTGGGAGATGCTTCAGGAAGCATCAGATTACCTCAACAAACTGGCATCTGGAATGGCCAAGGTCTACAAGGCTGTAATTGCTGAAAATGGAGGACTCCTTGATGAAAGTAATGTTTGAAGAACACAATTATTGTTTTAATTTAAAAAATTTCTAACTTTGTCAATGATGATTCCCTATTAATTTAGCTGTACTGTATTTCCTATTCAATCTCATTTTATGTATTTTTTCATGGAAAACAAGGAAATTTCTAAGTGACCCCAAATAAGCTAGAGGTAGAGTACATTGGTACCTTGACATGAACTGAATTGGTTCCAGAAGGCTGGTCGATTTGCGATTTGGTCGAGGTCCAAGTTGAATTTCCCCGTATGGAATAATGTAAATGAGTATAATCTGTTCCAGACCACAACTTGATTGCTTATTTAAACTTATCTACCTACCTGATGATAAAAAGCATTAACTATCAATATAAAACTAATACACACATGAAAAAGCACAGATACAAATGCAATAAACATTAAATAAATAACAATCCCATGCCCCAGTGAGAGCAGACACCTGCGCCACCTTCACGTCTCCCTATAATCTCCTTTTTAGGTTCTACAGTTACTCTCACTACTGTCCTCCTTGCTTTGCTGCTAACAGTGTTCACTTTCTTAGAGGCCATGATTACTGTATCACTAAATGTACTGTAGATAAAGCACAAAAAATTCACACCGAACACAGGAACACAACTTTTGCACATCAAACTAAGTGGAAAGACACTGTGACAGTGTGATTCATAGGCATTATCATCCCAGTAGGTCTGTTTATTTATGTGTTTATTTATATATATATACAGTATATACACACACATACACACACACACACACATATGATTTCTTTGGAGGGGGGTGAAAATTGACTGGAGGGGGGAGCGATCATCAGCAAGGCCCGGTTTCTCGAAACCTTCTTAATGGTATGTCATTCGTAAGTTCTATCTTTTATCACAGAACTTACGAACAACGTAGCATTAAGAAGGTTTCGAGAAAGCGGCCCTGCTCATCATCACCCCCCTCCAATGATATCTCCCAAAGCGGCTGGCAGTGGCTGTGAGCGGGGGCAGCGTACCGCTCTGTGAACGATGAGCGGACATTCTCATTGCTCCGCTCTGCTCACATGCTCTGCACCCATCTATCATAAGCACTTTTCCAGTACAGGTTAAGGATGGCCCCGAACCCCCTGTACGCACAAACACACACACTCACACACACATACCATCAAATACTTTGGAAAGTGTAAGGCTACAATGCTACCCAGAGCCACCTTCAGACTGGTTAATGTGATAACATTTTCTCTAAACAATGTCACTAGGCCATCGGGTGCCACCAATCACAGGGCAAAGACAATTACACACCATGAACATATTTAGAGACAAAGGTTTACCTAAACTTAATGTTCTTGAACTGTGAGAAGCCAAAGAAAATGGGGAGAGAATGAATGTGCCTCACAGAAAGAGCAGGGGGATCAAACCCCTAAAAATAAACAACTTTTGGACAAAAAAATAGATGTGTGGTCATTTCTATTCTTTCCTTCCTTGTATTCTTTTTTTTAATTCATCTTCTCTGTCTATTCATTTGGAATCGACTGTCATGAAGCCACCTATGAAAAATACCACTGCTGGTGATCATGACTTGGATATGTACAAACTTCTCTGACTTGCAATCATTACTTTTATTATTCTTACCATTATTAACCATCATTGACTATTTGCTTTCTTTACCCCAATTTGTGATTCCTTTCTTGAAAAAAGAATTTTTGAAAGTATATGTAGATCAGTACCCATTTGGAAGCTAACTTCAGCAACGCATTTTACTTCGTCTCAGACAGTGCAGCCACTTGTCACCAACTGGGTTGACCGGCACTAACTTAATGACATTTGTTGTTCCCTCTGTTGTACCTATAAAAAAAAAAAAAAATTATTACTCGCATCAATCATTCCTCGTTCTGATTTATAGTATTTTGCATATTGTGAGAAGCTGAAAGCTGAAAGAGTACTGAAAATAAATATTTGGATATGATCAACCAGCAATTCTTGCAAAAGTCAAAGACTGACATTTTCTTCATATTTTCTTACGCTCTTGATACAATAGCATTTAAGCTCTTGTGGCCATTTGAAAATGAGTTTTAACAGGAGAAGATACAGCAATCATCCATGGGTGCACAGCTCTTTAGATAAATCACAAAGAAAAGGGACAAAGAAATGCTGGTCATCAGAGTAATTAAACCCAAATCAAAACACGAAAAGGGAAAATTCAGGCATTTTTGAGGGGAGAAAAATGTGAAGCACAATATGATAGCTAGACACTGGAGAGATAAAACTGAAGAGAGAGAGGTAAGGAACATGCACTGATTACAGCGTGTTGCCGCGCCCACCACACGACAAACCACTTCAGGGATGAGAACCTGAGTGCAGCCATGTGGTGGGTGATACCTCAGCTCCACACTAGTCTTAATGGACCAGTTCTTTCCCAGTGGCTGGAGTGCCAATCCTGCCACCAACCCTCAAGTTTTTCCTTGTAAGTTGGAGGACCTCCTCATAGGGCTGGATGTAGATTAATGTCATACCCAGGATGAAGCATTTGCAGGTTAAGGGCCTTGCTCAAGGGCCCAATGGGGTAGAATCATTAATAGAATGAAATCATGCCAACACTTCAGTCTCCGATGTATGTTTGTACACAAATGTCATAAGCTGAGTGAAGTCATGGTCCATAGCTGATGACATGCTGTTCATGTTCCAGGTTCATCTCTTCATCATCTTTCTGCCTTTTATTATTTCTACCATCTTTCTGTTGCGGGCAGTGTTACCAGCCAACTCCAGGATTTCAGCAGTGAGATACTTGAGCACAGCAGCCAGATAGACTGGAGCTTAGGGTGCCAGTCAAAAATGAACTCCCACTCAATTTGTTATGGCCTATGACAGGAGCTCACAGTAATTTTTAATGCACATTTAAAGGTTGCTCAACATGTCTAAAGTTAACAGATTTATCGTCATACGGATAGATTACTTAATTTTGTTTAACTATTTCCAGTTAAGTATAATTACTAAATGTTAATAACAAACTGAAGCAACAACACTTTGAACAAGTTAGCTATGAGCTATTAGTTAGGTTCTCCCCAAACGAGCTTGATGGGCCGAATGGCCTCCTCTCGTTTGTAAATTTCTTATGTTCTTAAGTTTGATAGTTTGACTGCCTTAATGAATGGACAATGGTCTATGGACACTCAATTCCAAACTATAATGCATCATCTCCAGCACCAACAAGCATCGACTTCCTGGCTTTTGGATATTTGGCCCTGTGGCTCAAGACAACCTACAGCAAATACTGCTTCTGCTCTTCATTGGTTGTAATGGAACGGTTGAAATCCTGCATCAGTTTCAATGCTTGCTCCACTCTGCCATATACCACTGCTAGACTGCTGACGTATGCCTTACTTTGTTGAAAGTCATTTCGGTCCTGCCAAGTCTCTGTGAGGAAGTCAGCATTCAACCTAAGTGTGTGGAAAAATGACACTGTCCTGCTTGTGACAAAGTCACCGAGTTCCTTGTCAGGAATGGCACCTGGTTCATTCTGGATTCACTTGGATGGTATGTAAGTATGGAAATCTTGCATTAAACATCTCCTTAAAACAATTTAAACTATATAGCATGCAAGATTACAAATAAAATACAGTCCAGAATGCTTAAATATTGGCCTCACATTACAATCGACAGTTACATACCAGAATATACAGCATACTGCTTGTGAGCAATTTTATTATAATAAAAGATTGAACTCAAGTATTTGTTTGCATTTGCTTTCTTTAAAAACACCACGGCAACCAAAGAATACTTATACAGATCTTGTAATTCATTAAATAAGTAACAGAACAGATGTAATTGCTTACCATAGCACAGGAAAAATTAAGAATCGCAATATAGTAGAAACTTTACATGTGTTGAGCAACCAGTAAATATTGACCTAAAATTCTGAAACTTTGCAGTTTTTACTTGCAGTTTAAGTTTAAGAAGTTTATTGTCATATGCACAGTAAAAACATGTGCATGTTAGAATCATGTAATGAAATTCTTACTTTCCTTGCTCACCCTTCGACAAAGATGTAAAAAATAGAATAAATTATAAAAATCATAAAAATATAGGAATCGCTCGATAAAGTGCACAGTGCTAGATGACATACAGTAAGGGTTGGATGTGAATATGGGGTCAGATTAACTTGAGCTTTTAGCATTTGTCAGAGTCTGAAAGCCTGAGGAAAAAGCTTTACCTCAGTCTTGTGGGGCGTGACTTTATGCTCCTGTAGCGTCTCCCTGAGGGGAAAAGCTTTACCTCAGTCTTGTGGGGCGTGACTTTATGCTCCTGTAGAGTCTCCCTGAGGGGAAAAGCTTTACGTCAGTCTTGTGGGGCGTGACTTTATGCTCCTGTAGAGTCTTCCTGAGGGGAGCGCCGTGAACACGATGTGTTGGGGGTGTGTATTGTCTTTGATGATGTTGTGGGTCATCTTGATGACCCTACTGTTATAGATGTCCTGCAGAGAGGGGAGGGCTGTTCCAGAAATGTACTGTGCAGTTTTAATTACACGCTGGAGAGCCTTCCTCTCCTGCACAGAACAGTTGCCATACCATACGGTGATAGAACTGGTGATGACACTCTCTACTGTACCCCTGTAGAAATTGGTTAGGATTTTGGTTGGCATACCAAATTTCCTCAGCTTCCTCAGGAAGTACAGTCTTTTGTGCGCCTGGTTGATGAGTTGTTGTGTGTTATGAGTCCAAGTCAGATCCTCGCTGATGTGAGTTCCAAGGAATTTGAAGATTTCCACTCTCTCCACTTCGGCCTCACAGATTTGAATAGGAGTGTACTGCGACTTTTTATTCCTTTGGTCGATGATCATCTCCTTGGTTTTATCTGTGTTCAAAGTTCAAAGTAACCTAACAAGAGTAACAACTTGACTGGGTACCACACTGAAAATTCTAAAGTTCAATTTTTTTCAGTAGATTGCCGGGCGCCCTACTGGAGCTCCAGCACCAACTCGCTCGGCATAGTTACCTTTGCGGAGCAGCCTGTGGACACGGCCGACAGGGAACTGCAAGCCAGCCCTGGAAGAGCGAGTCTTGGCCTTAGCCCTAGTTTTACCACCGGTTTTGCCCCTGCCGCTCATTTCACTGTAGGTAATTTCTTCCCGACATGTGAGAGTGTAGAAAATACAGCTGTAATGGGACCAAAAAGGTAAGTTGTGTTATATAGCTGTGTATTCAGACTAAATACGATGCATTTTTGAAGACGTGCCGTCTTGGGGGTAGTAGAATTTAAAGAAGATAAAGCTCTGTTTCTGAGATCAGTGGGTGGCTCTTAAAAGAGCCTTTGTTCTCCAGGGTTTGGAAGTCAGCAG
>JAODLD010000045.1:406703-441668 GCA_026781065.1 Mormyrops boulengeri | reverse complement strand
TTGTCGCGAAGGACTTTACGATGGCGCTTGGCGCCACCCTTTCCGAGCCCCTTACCGCCTTTTCCTCGACCAGACATCTCACTTCCTTCTAGTTAAAAGCACAATTAACAAAAACGCTTTTGGTCGTTGTCTGTTATATACTCGAGTACTACCTGATTGAAGCCACAGACCAGATTATGCTGATTGGTCAGTTGCAACCCCTGCCCCTTTGTGTAGTGTTTTTATATTATTTTACTTCCCACATCTATATACTTGGACATTTTTACAACTTTTTCATGTTTCTTTATCTAAATTCAACTTTATATTTACATCAATCTCCCTGTATAAGTTCATATTGAAATGAACGGCGGAAATGTGACCCCTCGCCATTTTCATTTGCTAAGAGTAATATCGATGTTAAACACACGTATATAATGCATCTACATTTCGGTTATGGTATCTGGCAGACGCCCTTAGCCAGGGCAGATCCCATAATAGCAACATGAGACTTTTTAAAGCCACTTTCCAGTCAAAAGATTGATTACTGTACACTATTGACACATACTGGTAAATAAACTTAGCAACACAAGTAAGGAAATGTGTGCTTGGCCGATTTTTTTCTTTGTTGTGACAATACTTCTTGGCATTAAATATTATTCCATTATACAATTAATTAATTTAACAAACAGGAGCCTCAGTAGCATGTGGGAGAACCATACACAGCGACAACACCTCCTTATGCTGGTCACCAGCTTGGTGACACACTGTTGTGGGACGGCATCCCAATCTTCAATCAGCATTTGTCACAAGTCAGCCGATGTGGTTGTGTTGGTCACTCTGGCATGAACAGCACGCCCAAGCTGATCCCACAAGTGTTTAATGGGGTTGAGGTCAGGACTGCAGGCAGACCATTCCATCCTCTCCAATCCCAAATTCAGGAGGTAGTCTCTGATAAACCTCACTCTGCGCGGGCGAGTGTTGTCATCTTGGAGCACAGTGGACCAACACCAGCAGATGACATGGCTCCCTAAATCAACACAGACTGTGGAAACTTCACACTGGACTTCAAGCATCTTGGATTGTGTGCCTCTCCATTCTTCCTCCAGACTCTGGGACCTTGGTTTCCAAATGAGATGCAAAATTTGCTCTCATCAGAAAAGAGGACTTTGGTCCACTGTGCTTTATTAAGTCCAGAGTCAAAGCAGCCATCTACCAGGACATTTTAGAGCACTTCATGCTTCCTTCCGCAGACAAGCTTTATGGAGATGCTGACTTCATTTTCCAGCAGGACTTGGCACCTGTCCACACTGCCAAAAGTACCAAAACCTGGTTTAATGACCATGGCATTACTGTGCTTGATTGGCCAGCAAACTCGCCTGACCTGAACCCCAGAGAGAATCTATGGGCATTGCCAAGAGAAAGATGAGAGACATGAGACCGAACAATGCAGAAGAGCCGAAGGCTGCTATTGAAGCATCCTGGTCTTCCATAACACCTCAGCAGTGCCACAGGCTGATAGCATCCATGCCGTGCCGCATTGAGGCAGTAATGCATGCAAAAGGGGCCCAAACCAAGTACTGAGTACATATGCATGATTATACTTTTCAGAGGTCCGACATTTCTCTATTTTTATTGATTTCATGTAATATTCTAATTTTCTGAGATTTTGATTTTTTCATAATCTGTAAGCCATAATCATCAAAATTATAACAAATAAAGGCTTGAAATATCTTGCTTTGCATGTACTGAGTCTCTATCATATATTAGTTTCACCTTTTAAGTTGAATTATTGAAATAAATGAACTTTTGCACGATATTCTAATTTTACGAGTTTTACCCGTATGTGACACGTGTACAGAAGTTCAGTTATTTGACAGAGTTTAGTATTCTGATGGCCTGCGGAAAGAAGCTCTTGTTAAATCTGGTTGTTCTACAGTGCTTACTGCGGTAACGTTTACCAGAGGGCAGAAGTTCAAACGGCTCATGTGCCGGGTGCGTGGGATCTTTTATGATCTTACTGGATCTGTTTTGGCGACATGAGTAGTGTAGTTCTTGAACTGATGGGAGAGAGGTGCCGATATTCTCCGCTGTCCTTACCACTCTCTGAAGTGTCTTCTGTTCAGTGGCAGTGCAACTACCGTACCAGACTGAGATGCTGCTGGTCAGTTTGCTTTCTGTGGTGCCTCTGTAGAAAGTTGTGAGGACGGGGGGGGGGTGCGCTTTTCATGAACCCCCAACAGGGTGTTGGGCGGCCAGGACTCGTCAATGTAAGATGTGAACTAAGGCTATCCCGTCTGGTACAAACAAACAGAAGAGCTACTGTGTCACAAATGGCAGATAATTTTAATCATGACTGCGGGAGTAATGTCTCACAGCACACAGGACATAAAGGTCTGCTGTGTTTGGGCCATTCATCAAATCAATCCATGTCAGATAAACATCATATTTGGTGATAGAGAAGCAATGAAGAGAATATATGATCACGTGCCATGTCACATTATTGGCGGTAAGGTTTCTGCAATATTTTGCTTCAAGTGTAATGCTTAATGCTTGTGTGAGGGAGAGTCAAGCCTCGTGACGCCACCCCTAGGGTTGTGGGATAGATTTCCACCTGGGGGGTTTGCATGATCCCTCTCATGTATAATTGTGCACCCTGCAGTGACACAATACATCCTGGGATAATGTAAAGTAGGTTTTTCTATAAAAGGTATTTCAGAAGGGGAGTTGTGAGCCACCGGAAAACACATTAAAAACCATTATTTTTCTAGTTTTTAAATTTTTTTTAATTAAACTCTCACTTTATTTTGGTCATATTACTATACATTTTATACATGAATCATTTTTTTCCCCACAATCCTATACAGAGTTAAAAGTATATATTTTTTGTTCATGTAAACTTTCTTTCTCTCTTTCTTTAATTAATTCATTCCTTTATCTTCCCTACTCCCTGTTTCTGTATTATTCAGTCTGTATCATGTTGCAATGTATCACAGCACACCCATGTAAAGCGTCTTGGGCCGACTGATGTGAAAGGCGCTATACAGAAATAAATTGAATTGGAAAATCAACACTCAAGCTTCCACTTTGAAAAGAAAACAAAAACATATATCATGTGCTGAAATACATACTGTTAGTTTCACCCAACGTAAATGTATGAGGAAGTGTGTAAAATTAGTTTAACACAGAGTAACAGAACACAGGGTTAGGGTTTACAGTGTTGCTCACTGATCGAAGCTACCAATGTTTATCAACAATACAATTACAAAGCAAATAAACTTATGTGCATTTTTCAATAAATGCATGTTTCTGAAATTTAATTTAAGAGAGGATATCAACGGTCACACAGGTTGCTTCTTATGCAGCTGTGTCTATGTGCATGGATTGACCTGAGGATGAGTTTCAAAGGTTCACAGCTACCAGGAGTAGGATGAGCCATTTTGGACCAGATTTACTAACAGTTTTCACTAGCGCAAATACTACTTTAACGTTAAAATAGTACTGTCAGGATTCACTAAAGATGCACTGTGGAAAGGCGACTGGCCATATTGCATGAGTTTTTTTAGAGTTTCCCTTTCAAAGCGCAAAATTTGGGAGAGGACAGTAAATTAACCTCGCAATGTGATTTACTGGAAGCAATTTACTGACAACTGGGCTGATATAAAAAAAAATGTAAAAATGACTCATTTTGCACTGCCTTGGTAGATTGGGTCGGTCATTATTTAAATGAACTGACTGCAGGTGGTCTACGAAAAATGCACAAATTTATGGACACGGATGGTCACGCCATTTGTGCTTTTTTTGTGATTGTGCCTGCACGCTAATTTGGCTTGCTTAGTAAATGTGGTCCTTTATGTAGACCTAATAGTTTTCATGCTTCGACAATCTGTACCATATTTTTAAATCATATGCCAAAAAAAAACCACAAGCGAAGCATCAAGGCACTGACTTATGACCGTTAAAAGGAAGGAGGAATACCATAATATCGTATATTAATAAATAAAACAAGCCGATGACTAGGAAAAGCCAATACATTGAAAGGAAAATATTCTGAAAACAATCACTAAGGGTGAAGCAATTGTAATTTGAACTTGAGGGGTTTGTTGACATGTTTGGTTTCACACTCCAACAATTTTTATACATTTTCTGCCATAAGGCCTAAGGGGCGCTGACCTAGAGGACAGAGTGTCCAAGTTCTCTGTGACCTTTCATTAGACTTTAGAGAAACGCCTTCAGGGGATTCGGACTTTATGGAAGTACTCCAGCATGGCGCCCAAGGCCCAGCTGCTCTCAAAGCCTTTCACTTTTTTTGTCAGCTGCAAAATAAGAAGAACATGCGAGAGAGCACTGCTGAAGGCCCGATGTCACAGCCCCACGGAGAACGACATGCATTACCTGCAGGCCCACGCCGTCCTGAAAGCCAAAGCCCTCTGTCAGCAAGGCTGTGATGTAGGTTAGGTCCATACACTCAAAAGGCTTAGTGTAGTGATCCTTGGACTTGTCACCGCATACTGAAACACGGCACAAAGAACAAGCTCCTCGCAACCAAGTGTAGCTGAAAGCCTTTTACTGTACGAGATATTCACTTCAAAACATGCAAGTCTGCTCTCTCTCCCTGGTCAGACAGTGCATAATTGTTTGAGCTTGTGCCTAATCAAACACAGTAACCTGCACACAGCCAGGATTGATGCGGCAGCTGCAAAACAACTGAATCATATACATGCTCCCACTCATTTGTTTACAGCATGTTACATGCACAGCAGGCCTGTGAGCCACCACTATGCTCAGTTTGGTGAGAGGCCCCCGCCTGAGCCCCCCCCGCCTTCAGTAGGACACTCCCTCACCTTCTTTTGCTTTCTTCTTAAACCTTTTCACTTCCACATGCTCACCTTGACTGCCTTCTGAAATAAATTCAAAAATTCACTTTTGTGCACAATTTGAGTACATCTTAAAATAAAGTAGGAGCATTACAGGGATTCTAGTGACATAGTGGCACAGTGACACAGTGACACAGCTGATAATTCTCTGCGCATTTTTTGGAAATTAAAAAAAAATAATTTCTGAAATATCAAAACAGAATAATTAAATAAGTCAGAGATTCAGTACAATAATAAAACAATATTAATTCATTAAAGTTCATGAAATGCCAACATTCATCATAGAAATCAATATATAACAATAATGTAATCTTAATGTAAATACTGATTTAATGGGGGGGGGGATTATGACAAGCCGTGTGTGCAAAGTTCGGTGGTTCGACGTTGTACTTTTGCATTTCAAACCACATTAAGCCTTTTCACGTTAACCATATCGATTCATAAGGTGCGTTACTGGCTGGGTCCTGATTAACCTGCGGTTAGGTTGGCATCCAGACCACAGTCCGGACTTTGAGAACCCCCCTACCCTAAATGGCCAAGGCAGTACTGCTGCAACCAGGCTCACTCCAGTCTGCAGATGTGGCAAATACAAGGGAAGAGTGTCAGATACAACCATCAGGAGGTCTGCAGGCTGTGGATTCTGCTCACCAATGAGGCCTGAGTCCCAGGCCATGTCATAGTAGTAGGCGACAGCATAAAACACGTTCTCATGAACATTGTACGGCTTGTGCACAGAGCCCTTGATAGCCTTCAAAACCTCTTGGTAGCAGGTCTCGAAGCCATTGTAGCCTGCAGGCAGATTACAAGATGTGCAAGTTATCAAATCCAGTCCCTGTCATCCAGTCCCTATCAAGCACATTCACCAGAGGCATCAACATTAACCACTATTTGAAGTTTTTCCAAGCAGGTTTAACTGCAGGCTTTTAGATTAAAGCAAGCACAAGTCCCTCCCTTTTCACCGAAAAACAACCGAAACCAAGTAATATCAAGGATTTTTTCCCCTAATACTGATACCAACAGCAGCTCCTTCGTGACCCCATTCCGGGGGGGCAGAAAGGGCCTAGTACCCATCTAGTTTGCCAAAGCCACCCCTATTATGTAAACACACAGAGACTCTGATCAAGAAGCCCCGATTTAGCTTACCGAGTCGATAACCACAGTCGTGCAGGCATTCAGGCTTAGCCTAACCCTAACCCTACTATCGCATTAAATCTGGGAAGTAAAATTTGCTTCATAGTACACCACAAAAATCTCCTTTGTTGTGAATGCAAACAACAAATGTATTCTGAAGAACGACACTTCATACAGCACAATCACCAGCAGATTCTTACCATTTATATTTCCACTGACTTTGTACGTGATCCCACCAAAGGTATAATTATCAGAATATTTCTTTGGCAAGCATAAACTTTTAAAAACTTTCTTTCCTGGATCTGGAAACCAAGACACATCAAGGTTGCACAGGCATCAATTGCAAATTTTTTTCACAAAAATCACAGTTATAAACTTGGTAGGTCCTATATTAAAGTGAGAATGTTCAGGAAACGGGGTCGATATGTCATCCTCATGCCAACGTATGACTGATCTGTGTGTGAGCGCCGTAATTTCAGTACAGGGAGAAAAAGTCCTAAAGGACACGAACCACAATCAAACAAAACTGCTTATGCATGAATGGTCATATATTCGAAATTGAAGTGCATTTCCCCAGATTCAGAGCCATTGTTTCTATAGCCGATTTCACAAACTGCAAATAAATCCATACATTTGATGTGTCTCACACATTGTTACTGCAGAGAAGAGAGGCCTTCAAAACACAGTCATACAAAAAGTCTCGTGAAGCATCTGGAAATCAGCACCAGAGACAAGATGCTTCGGGACACGACGACAGTTTCGACTACTGCTACATGCAGATTTTCACAGAAGTAACCTGGGAAGATGTATGGTTCAGTTTAACCGATCGCATTTTGCTTTGATTTACAATTTCCTAGCTCCTTCTGCTGTGCTTACAAACCATAGTGTGAAAGACCATTGGAATCAAAGTGCACAATGACACTAGTGTGCAGTGGATATATCCTGCTATCCCTAACCTGTAGTACCACTTCTTTATGTCTGATACCAATACTGTAAATCTGGATATCGGCCAATGGTAATACAAATACAGTCTGTCTTTTTTTAAGCAACAAAACAGAAAATTGTACTTTGAGTGTTAAGGTATGCAGACTGCATTGACATATTTTTCCAAATATAAAAAGCATAATTCTAAAACCGTGAAACAAATATATACTCATAATAAGAAATACATTGCATCTGAAACATGCCTTAGTTCAGATAATACCAGTTTTTTCGGTACTATATGGACGTTTATGACTCGGTATGTGAGAATGCAGTGTACCTGCTTACAGCAGCTGAATAGTTTTGTCAGGCATTTCCATGTTTATTGGATCGGATCACATTTCTTATTCCTCCCTGATATCCGACCCAGTAATTTAGGCCAGGATCGGACCGATACCGGTACTGAATATCGGATTGGCACATCCCTACTACAGGCATACATAGAATACTATAAACTAACACAAAATCAAGTATATCTTTGTGATAGCTTCATTTATGTTATGAAAGGGATTTGGCATTATGGTTTCATATAGTATTACAAAGGAACTGATTAAGGACACTGTTAGCAGAAACCCAAACAGAACTGTTCAGTGAATCAGCCGTCCATGTGTCACACAGACATGTTCTTAATTAAATGAATGTGTATGTACACAAAAGATTCAAATTATTTGACTGACAAAATTGTGGCCCCAAGGGTGTGCGATTCCCTACACAAAATACATACCTGCATCACCCAGGGCCCCTAAAGTGACGAGGCGAGCGACTTTGAGTCCATTTGTGAGGTAGCTGTGAGAAGAAAATTTGCGTCAGCAACAAACATATACAAACATGAATGATCAAAAACACATTCAATCCAACAAACATGAGAAATGACTGTCCCTGTGTGCCCCAGCATGTCAACAAAACTGACAAAAAAACACATTTCATACAATTAGCTTTTGCACTTCAGGCCCTTAATTTACAGTATGATGGTGACTCCTGTTTATCAGCAGTTTGCATGGCAGGTATCCAGGAATCACATCATGCTGACTGCACATAGCCACAAGGTCTGTAACGGCATTTTTGTTGGTATGCTGCATTTAATCAAAACTGGGAATTATGTCACACTCAAGTCAACCTTGTCCCACTACGACATGCCAGGTTAGTTATGAGCAAAATCAGTTCTAAGAAGAATCATTGGTAGCCATTGTTAGCAATACCGGAACACATCAATGCACTAGACGGTATTTCGCACATACAAACACTGCCTCAAAATACCCACAGATGGCGGTTGGACAGTACTGTGTGTTTGACTGAATAAATGAGCCACAAATAACTGCTAATAAACAGTATATATCTACAGCTTCCACTTCTGTTGAAGGATGCAGCCATCTTGGATTCTGAGGTTAGGGTTGCAGATTTTCCCCCAAGTATTCATTCTGACTACAGGAGGGCGTTCAAGTTTGACTACAAACTCAGAAATTTTGACTTTCCAGTTCAATTGGAATACAAAATTACCACCATTCTCTGAATCCCATTCAACAACTCACTCATAGTTCCAGCAAAGCAGAAATTAAGGCCCACCCCGAAATGATGCTTTATTCTTCTGTGATATTTGAAACCACAACACTATTGAGACACTACAGGCCTCGTGAGCCTTAAAGTCACACAGTGCTCTATATCAAGGAGGCTTGGCTTCTCATGTCCTGATACAAGACTCAGTCTGTCTTATTACCTGGGTGTCAGTGTCACACACGCGCGCTCGCGCACACACACACACACACGCACACACACACTTCACTGGCAACAGACAAAAAAAAAAAATGTTGGCCAGGTTACCTGTGAGTGTAGAGCAGGTATGTTGTGTTTAATATCTCCAATTTGGCAACATGATCAATAGGAGCTTTATTAACTGTTTTCTGTTAAAAAAGGGATGTAAAATAGAGGACTGCATGTAAGCAAACAATATTTAAAAAAAAAGAATCAGTGGAAAAATATAGCACATAATGAAGAATGTCATATTTACCTGACATTTAGGTAGAAATGTGATTTGGGTTGAGGCCCCACCCAGGTCTAAAACACCAGCTGATCTCTTCATGTCGGTATGCAAATACCCTAGAAAAAGGCACATGATCACTGAGCGCCGCCCTCCGTGATCACTGAGCGCCGCCCTCCGTGATCACTGAGCGCCGCCCTCCGTGAGGAGACATTAAAATGTCCAGATGAAAACAAAACAAATAAGTCGATGAAAGGTCAGGGAATTGTGTCAGTGATAAGTAAGTTTACGATGACGTGAACAATAATATGTTTGGCTGAGCTCGTTATTCATGGATCTGGAGACGGATCCTCAACTTCGCTGTACGAGTAACAATAATAAGGGAAGAATATTTTACACACTTCTAACTAAAGCAATTAAAAAACATGTTTCTATTCATTTGTAACTCACAAGTGTGTAATAAAAATTCAACAACCATTTGTGACTTAAATCAATAAGCTTAACAGCACTTTACCTGTTAGGAAGTTCAGAGACACCCAGGCCAGGATTCCTAACAGAATTAGAACAGAAATCATTTAATATCACACCGCTGAGGATGCAGTAATATGTGGAACTAGCAGTCACAACTATACAAGATAAAACTTGCATTAAAAATAAACTTTTCCACTTTTTATGTTTAACTCAGTGTAAATTTCTACCTACTAAATTACTAGACTGCCATATATGCATTGTTTATTATTATTATGAATTTTAAAATTTTAAACTGATATTTTAGAATTGTGCCGGGTAACTGAAAGCTGGACAAGAGAGCTTTTACTGCACCACAAGTCTGTCAGTGTGCAATTAAAGTAACGAAAATTAAACTCAAATCGTGGCGATGTCAAGCCTGCGAGTGTGGCGGCCCGCCTTTTTGGTAATTCTACAAGCTGGCTCGATATGCAGAGCAGTGGAGTTGTCTAGCCTGTGTGGGTAAGAGCATGGTGGCCTGGCTTTGGATAACTCTGGAAGCAGCCAGCCACACATACCTTCATATGTACCGTCGATGATACTGACGCTTCTGCTTGTCACCAAGAAGGGGGACTGACTGAAGACTTCCTTGATCTTAAGGAGAGAAGAAATTACAGCGAAAGGATTGCCTGAGGCAGAAGAAAACTGCAGAAACACCTAGTGCTCCTGTCTGACATGGGAACCTTCTGTACAGATCATCCACAGGGGACATTCAGAAGAACTTAAACTACAAATGCAGTCAGAATAGGAGTAGAAGCTCATGCTAGTGAAAGCAAACCCAGGATATTAATTTGCGAGATGTCGGGGAATGTGACTCCTGTGATATTAAAATGCGCGTTCCCTGCTTAACACACAGGCGGCTCACCTCCTCAATCAACACGTGAGCTTTATCTGCAGGGAGCAGCCGGAAGCCTGCGGTGGCCCTCAGCACCAGCGGGGTCATGTGCCACATGGCACGAGGCACCACCTCCGTTGCAACCTTCAGTAGCTGCCGCACCAGCTTCCCAGCCTGAGGGAGCAGAGAAAGGACAAGCAGGGCTGTCCGATATCTGGCCGCACCGCACTCAGTCCAGCCTGAGCCTCAGCCTCAGCCGTGGACTGTACTCTTAAATGAGGCCCCATACACAGCCATCCAGACAGGACCAGGAGAAAGATGCCAAATACGTCTGGTCACAAAAAACATGCCGGCCGGCAGTACAGCAAAACCTAAACCTACCTCCTCAGGCGTGTTCACATATGAAGATAAACCAATCTCTTCCGAAAGGAACGTTTCGTTGCGCAAATATGGCAGCCCGTCTTCAACGGAAACACGACAGAAACTTAGGTACATTCACACATGAAATGGAAATCGGAGCCGATGAGAAAGAACAGGGAAGCTTTCATTGTGTTTCAAAGTCCAACACACTGAAGCCAAATTTAATGCAGTATAGTTTAATCTAATAAATACTACTGGAAAATTATATTTTAATGAATTACTCAAACAATTGCCAATTCAGAGAAATATTCCCAGATAAAATGGTAAACAGCCGTTGGCATTACACGCGGCATGAAGTGCAGGGTCTCACCTGGGTCCTCCTGGATGAAAGCATAAACATGTATACGAGTACCCGTGCTGCCGGCGTCCATCATTATCCCGTAAAACACACGGCTGCTGTTGGCTGGCCGGGCTCTGTTTGGCAGGATATTCTCCCTCAGTGCAGAAAAATCAACATCAAAAAGCATTCCTTCAACAAAAAAGGTTCCGTCCAGAGCCCAGACCACGACAACAAAAAACTGCAGGAAGGTCTTCAAGTACATGCTGAAATTTTTGTTCCGTTTCCACTCCTCCTTGGTCTGTGCCTGAGAAGAAACGAGGGGGGTAAGTTACTAAAGCACAATCCGAGCCACACTGTGCATAAGGTGCAGGGAGACACAGGCACTAACGCACCCACGTCACCTGCAGTTAGAATAAAAATATTCAACATGTAACACATCTACACATCTACGATCACTTGGGAATCTTATTAGCTCGTTTAACAACGGTAACATCAGAATACTACAGCAAGTGGCAAACGGGGGCAGTCAAGAAAAGTACGATGGATGAAAAGCGGTTTGAAGTTTTCATAACCTGCTGAATCATTCAGCTTATCTTTTTCTCCCAAAACACTTGCAGTTCAGAGAACAAAAACGAAAACTGATATAAAAAAAAATCATTTTTTATAAATGCTAATTTGTTGCTAGCAATAAACTAAAAATACAATAAAATTACTGGGGTCGGCTTAATAAAATTCTATAGCAGCAAAATGGACTTACATGCTAGTTGGGGAAACGCTGTCAATGTTATAAAGACGCTTTACTTATAAGTGCATATACATATTTCCATGAATGTACGAACTCACGTTAACAAAACCAACCAATAGAAATTAAAACCTTTAAAATATCATTCCCAGCATTTCCTATTAAGTCCCATTTTCTCACAGGAAACACTTATTTTGTCATTCTGTTAACACTCACCTCTTCGCGCATATATTCCTTTTCCGGAGGTAACAAATTCTATTTACCAGCGGGCCACAAAAAGAAAGAAACAAAGAAAAAATACATAGTTAAAAATTTTATGTGCGATACATAAATAGAACTGTATCCCATCTAAGCAAAACACTTGTGACTGAACTGGCAAAGCGCCGCAAACCTTCCAATTTACCGCAAGCGAATCCGCGATAATAACCGGTTATCTGGACGCGAGCGGCCGGTCTTCTAAAAAACAAAATGCGAACATTAAAACCTAGCATGTTAGCCAGCTAACTGCACACAGCAGTTAGGAATCACAGCTATGACACGCACACAATACGGGAATGCTGAATTAAAACTCCTTACCCATGACATTACGCTCGGTCTACGGCGTGTCAGACCAAACACACCGACCGAAAGGTCTCCGCTTTAGCGAACCACGTGATCCTGCCGCCCCCCGCCGTCAAGCGGCCGCCGCGACTTCTTCGCTGTATTTGGCGACGGAGTCCTTATTACATCTGTAGGGACATATCGCCACCTACTGCCCCGGAATGTAAATAAAGAAGAATCAATTATTTTACTTAAAAAACAATCGTTGTCTTTTTCAATATTCTTCAAGAAAGTTCTACATTTCACTCATTTAGATTTCAGGATATTTTAGTCAAGCTCAGGCATTTAAAAACTAAGAATTATGGGTAGTTTTTTTCTGCATGTTAAGTATGAAATTTACATGTGTATTTACAGCAAGGTTCTGACTACATCCATTCTCAAACCATAAAAAGATACACTCCTAATAGCAAACTGACGTCTTATCATACTATTAAATCACGATTACAAAATCTTTGCAATTTGTTTAGCCTCATATTAAATTAAAAGACTCATTAGGCAAAATTATAGACAATACTGTTGGTATGTCTGGAAAGTACATTATAAATAAAATCAGCCTGATGGTCAACGAAGAAAGATTTCTCGACTCTCATAAAGCATTTGATTTAATTGAACACATTTTCATTTAGAAATTGCCAATCAAAATATTGTATGCTCATGGAAATAGCAGTATTAAATTATCCCTTGGCACTACAAAACGCTTTAAGAACCTTATAAACAGAACAACTGAATCAAATTAAGAAAAAGAAACACATTCCATTTTGAATTTCAAACACTAACCAATCAGTTTTAGGTTCTGATAAATCTTATATTATCAATCTGTCCTTAATTTTTTTTTCGAAATTCTATCTACATTCTTGTATATCCGCTGTTCAAAAGCCAAACTTCATTGCGTTTAAATCATATTTACTGACATATTAATACACTACAAAATCTAGTAAAACCCCGAAACCACAAAACTATAACTTTATGGAATGAATTTAAGTTGTCTGAAAAGTTTAATGTAAATTTGATTTTAATTTATTATAACTTTTTCCTCATTCTACTTGCTGGTCTCCACTCGAGCTGTTACTTTGTCAATGCTTGAGCTTTGTTTTCCAAAATGCCTTAAAAAACGTTTTTGTCTATCCGTTCTGTTTTTGAAATTAATTTTTATAGTTGCGTACCATAGAAAAGACACGTAATTGATGGGCTTATCCACCAATCGCGTAACTGCATTGCGCCGTTTTATGCAATACCGTTTGCCAATGGCAGTCGAGAGGCGGGCTTATTCGACGTCACGTGGAAACGACGTTGCGCAGGTAACGAAGTAGTACGACGGGAATGGCGCTGTGTCCTATATCTGTATTTATATATGTATCTTTCAGAATATTCTGTTAAAACTAGCCTATTGCGTGATAGGAGACTGTTATTATAAGCTGTGCTGTTTTGCTTACTGATATAGTTTTCTGTTAAGTTCGATGCTATATGTTAGCCACCTAGCTTGCCTGGTAATCTTACCTCTGAGGATGGTGCGGACTAATGTTGTGCCCGGCGGGTGTGAGATCGACGTCGGTGTCGTTAGCGGCACAATCCAGTCACTCCGATAGGAAACGTGATTGAAAACTTTGGTTGAGCCAAGCAAGGCGGTTACACTGTAGTAAGTGCGGCAGGACTGTAGGTGCCTTTCCGGATTAGGACGCTTATCGCCACGCACTGGTGGTAGGAATGAAGACGGGGCCATGGGGGCCAACGGAGGGAATGGGCGCAGTCGGCACCGCCGTGGGTCGGTAGGCGGAGGCAGGGCAGCGATCGCGGGGCTTACGGGCGGAGTCACCGTGCGGCACCGCCGGACGCGCTGTGTGGAGTTACACTGTATCCTGTTTATTATCAGTATGGTTTCAGTTACACAGCTTCACATCGCCTTTCGCTCCTTCAGTTACTAAAATCAAGACGATGAACATGATAAAACACAGTCTGTATTTAAATTCTCGTTGTGTTTTTTTCAGTCTGTGCACAGACTTTTAGAGTCTTCTCTCATTCCCTTGACATTCATGATCTCGTATGTTTTTATTTGCAGTTGTGTCTCAACACATCAGTCAGTTTTACATAAATCACGACATCTTGCTGGTTATGATTTGTCAGGCTATTTTGGAATAAATTTCTGAAATGCCAAATACACAACCAGGTCTGTCAGTGTTCCATCTGATATTGATATGGAATTTGATAGATTCTTTGGGCCAGATATTTAAAGCACAATATTTGTGTTTCATCTCCTCCATAGAGATTGCACTGGATACTTAAGGACGCCCTGAATTTCTTGGTTTTATTCTGGTGTCCCTGACATGCACCCTCAGCTGCACTCGTTATTCCTGTGAGATTTTAATTGGAGTCTATCTGCAGCCTTGAGGGACTTCGCGCTTCTGCCAAGGGCCCTTCTCACAGGGCATCGGGTCACCTCACAGACACCTGGAGCTCATCTTTCAGCACTCAGATGTCTGTCCCAGGTAATAAACTGCTTTTTTTGGGAGAGGTAAAAAATTTATTATGATATTTGGAAGCCTAGGTTAGATGTTTTATAAATTTGGATTCGAGTTTGTTTATACAATGCATGGCTTTTGTGTTGCACGTGTCTTTAGTGCTGATAATTGGTAACGCATTAATACACTGTCTCTCTGTCTGGCCAGTGTCATTTGTGTATTTTGAGTCTTTGTCATACTTTTTTGTTTTGCTCTTTTTACAGAATTGCCAGGGTTCTACTTTGATGCTGAGAAGAACCGCTACTTCCGTCTGTTGCCGGGACATAATAACTGCAACCCGCTGACCAGGGAGGGCCTGCAGCGGGAAGAGCAGGAGCGTCGGCGGCTGCGGCTCCTGGAGGAGGAGGCGGCCAGCGTAGGGGCGGTGAGCGTGTCGAGCCAGCGCGCGGCCCTTCGTGGCCAAGTGTCCAAACCACCAGCTCTGGATTTTATGTCAATTTGTATACGTCCAGATCATCATCATGACTTTGGAAATAGCTGTACCCATACCTATGGCCACAGCGCAGGTCAAAAACAGCGTCCTGGGATTTTTCTTTTCTCTAGAAGTCGCCTCGGGTCGGCCTCAACTCCACGCTTCTCCTGCAGAAAAGGCACCTGGGTCTCGTTCCAGGAAACTCATACAGCAGGTGATCTGCCAAATGGCTCCGGCTGTGGTTCTGAGTGTAGCTGATCCTCAGCAGTTAGGAGACCTTAGTATTACTATGCTTTGCTATGGATGGATTTTTGGGTGTATTTTGAATATATACATTGACATTTCACTGGTATTCTGCAAATGAATTGTCCTTCTGATTTCTGAGGCTTATCCATGAGCTGAAGGTGTGCAGCATGAGGCGCCAGCGGCTGGAGGTGCGCAGCCCTGACTCCAGCAGCCCCGACACCGACAATTTCCGCCTTATTGTAGTAAGTAACGGCGCCTCCTTCTGCCTTATTGTAGCGAGTAACGGCGCCTCCTTCTGCCTTATTGTAGCGAGTAACGGCGCCTCCTTCTGCCTTATTGTAGCGAGTAACGACGTCTCCTTCTGCCTTATTGTGGCGAGTAACGGCGCCTCCTTCTGCCTTATTGTGGCGAGTAACGGCGCCTCCTTCTGCCTTGGCAAAGACAACATGTAGTGTAAGCAGGCCCAGGTAGTGTTTTCATCTTGGCCTACCTTAAGGGTGATTAATAAATCTGTCTCCTGTTCCCAGGCCGACTCGGCTTGCGAGCGCGTTTTCACCGTCAATGACGTGGACCACGGGGGCTGCAAGTATGGCATCATGAACTTCCATGCTGGCAGTAAGGGCTCACTGTCCGTCGAGATGTGTGACAACCTGTACTTCACCAATCGTAAGGTAAGAGGGGAATAGCGCCACCTGGTGTCGTTGCGTTGATCGTCTTGGCTGAAGACGGCGAATGTATGGATATGAGGCTGTGACTGGGACAGGAAGAGCTGATCTATCCCTCTGTTTCCAGGTTAACTCAATTTGCTGGGCCTCCGTCACCCACCCAGATTCACACGTGCTGTATCCTTCACGCATCTCAGGACCATGTGTTGACAGTCTCTGCGCTGGTCTTTGCTACACACCTTTTTTTACATGAGGGGACTCTAAGCCAAGCAGACCGAATGGCAGACGCAGTGCCTGCTTCCTTAATGGGTCTCTGCAGACTCTGTCTGGTTGGAATAGCCCAGACGCCGGGCTGTGTCAGTTTGTTACCAGCGTCTCTGTTTAGCAACTCGAACACTGGTGAGATGAGATTCCTTATTCCTTAGCCTGTTTATGTAATGTATGTATGTATATGCATTATGTGTGTGTGTATGAAGTCAAAGTGATTAGGTGTCATTGTTGACACGCCACAGCACACAGTGCCCAACATCGAAATGTGTCCTCTGCGTTTAACCATATGTGACATCATGACATAGCAGGGGGCAGCTAATTCAGCGCCGGGGAGCAGTGCTTGGGGGCGATGCCTTGCTCAGGGTACCTCAGTGGTGCTCTGCTGGTGTGTGTGTGTGTGTGTGTGTTTGTATCTATATATAGATGTGTGTGTGTGTGTGTGTGTGTGTGTGCTCACTAGTTACATCCTAGGATATTTTAACCAGGTAGTGTGTAATATGTTAATTTGTTCAAAAAGGGCTTCCATTGTAGTTTATCACTTATCCGTTGCCTATGGAAGGGAAACGAGGTGAGAAATGCTGGGTCCCTGTGTTACAGACCAGCCTGGAATGCTGTGCAGTTTTAAGATCTCGACGGCTTGGTCCTGTGCCTGGTGTCTGAACCCACAGGCTGACAAGAACTTCAGCACAGGTGAACGAGCGCAGGGCCCTGGGGGTGCACGACTGGGAGGGGGGGCATTTTCTGGGTTGAGCCCTTCCAAACCACGGTGCTGTCGCAGGGCTGTCAAGACGTGTCATCGTGACGGACGCTGTGACGGGCCGGCGGCAGACCTACGGCGTCGGCAGCGACGTTCTGGCACAGCAGTTCGCCCTGCGGGTGAGTGAGTGATGCCGCGCGTCTGGCGCAGCTGTGAATGAGACACCTTGTGGGTGTGAGCAAGAAAATTTTAGCAGTTGTTACTGAGACCGCTGAAATCTTTTAATTCTTGATTTCTAATTCGATACCACAGCAAAAACAAATGTTCCATTCAACACACATTTCTTTAATAAAACTAAGACAGTCGGCAAACCAATATAAATACGGAATTTATAATAAATGGTAGTGAAACTGTTTACTTTTATTAAATAAACATTGAAAGTGGCTGTAACTAGGAGTTTTGTTATACAATCTTTAACTGAGGCAGTACAAAGAAAAAGGTAAAAAATTTTGTTTGCTTAATTTTGTTTTAATCATTTAACGAAGTTAGAACATTGATTTGTCGATATGTCAAAAAACCTTCAGGTAAAAAGCAAAAAAATAGCTTTACAGATTCATGGGACATCAAAGAACATAAAAAAGCAGGAGCCTTAAACATTCTTTTTGAATGTGCCGTGTGCCGGCTGCAAATGCTGCAGCTCATCTCAGCATCTCCCATGGAACATACTCCGGCGCTTCCCCTGAATTTCACACCGAGAACACCGCCAGGGGTCTTGTATCTTTGCATGACCTTGCTCCGACTGTCACCCACCAGGCCCCAGTCCTGTACAACGGGGGGCGTTCAGGGGAGATCTTCAGCATCGACCTGAGGCAGCGAGCCCGTCGTGGCCACGGCTGGAAGGCCTGTCGCTTCTACCAGGAATCCGCCATCACCTCGGTCCACGTACTACAGGATGAGAACTATCTCGTCGCTGCTGACATGAAGGGAACGGTCTGTCGCTGAAGCCTCTCTCCTTTTCCCCCCAATTCTGCACTTTTATAGCACATCGAATCTAATAAGCAGAAGTTCTGTGTGTGTCTCTGTATGTGCAGATCAAGCTTTGGGACGTGCGCGTCACCAAGGCAGTGCGGCAGTATGACGGGCACCACAACGAGCATGCGTACCTGCCACTACACGTCTGTGAGCCAGAGGGGCTGCTACTGGCAGGTGAGTCATGGAGCCGCTGGCGTGACAGCCACCCCATCTGTGGCAGGGTAAACAAGCAGCTTTGTGTGCTGTCTGCTTATGTACCATGACTCATTCCCTCCCCAGTGGGACAGGACTGCTACACACGCTTGTGGAGCCTCGGTGATGGGCGCTTGCTGCGGACCATCCCCTCCCCCCACCCTGCCAGCAAGGACTCGGTGCCTAGTGTGGTGTTCTCCTCACAGCTGGGGGGTCGTCGCGGCCTGCCCGGCCTCCTGATGGCCGTTCGACACGACCTCTACTACTTCCCATACAGCTGTGACTACGGGGACGGGAACGCACTGGCAAAGGACTACTGAGGCAGGCGAGCTGCCAGCCACTGCCAACCACATCTAAAGATGGCCACACAGCTGCTTCAAATGCCGATGTGGAGGGCCAGTTCTTGGCCCCAGGGCAAGCTCACATTTGGCCATCAGTCCTTGTGCCATACTTACACTCTCCTCTAATAACCTTTTCTTGAAGGCCCCGTTTTAATAATGACCTTTGCAAGTGCAATTTAGACTAAAGGATTAGTTTATTTTGTGGTCAAACAGTTATTTTATGCAAATGTTCCATATTTCAGAAAGAATTAAAATGTGTAATGATTTACAAAATATATTTTCTCTGCTATATATAGAAATGTGTCATTCTGAAGGGATGTTGACACAAATGATGACACAATCACTAGTAGAACAGTGTTACTTGCAGGGCAGCTTGGGGATTCTGGTATGTCACTGGCTGCAGTCAGTCAGCGGTTACAGAGAGCAAGTTGAGGGAGGTATAAAGACAATTTCCCCACTGGGATCAATGAAGTCTCAGTTATTAATACACATGCACACCTGGAGAAGCTTGTGACTGGAGATCAGGGTTGGCCTCTTCTGCCTGGAGAAGCTTGTGTGGAGGCTGCTCCTTTCAAGACTGCTGCTATTAGACAAACTCAGGTGGCATTATGTGCTAAAAAGTCCTGCAGTGTCAATTTTAACATCCTTCAGTTGTGCAGTATCATTGATGATACAATGACATTTGAAAGCTAGTTTTGAAAAAAAAAATCTATTATCTAAGTGGCAATCTTAGAATTTGTTGACACACCACACGAACGGCGAAATGTGTCCTCTGCATTTAAGCCACATGTGACATTGTGATTGCAGGGGACAGCTAATTCATCGCCCGAGGAGCAGCGCTTGGGGCCGGTACCTTGCTCAGGGTACCTCAATGACACCTTGCTGGTCCAGGATTCGAATCGGCAATCTTTCAATTACAAGTGCGCGTCCCTAACCATTAAGACACCACTGTCCCTGGTTTGTGATTTTTGAAATATTTTGATTTTATAGGCATATAGCCCTCCAATTGTCATTAAGCAGGGCCTGTAACACGTTTATGATGTGGTGGATTTAAGGCACCACAATTTGTTCACTTACATTGAGCCCAGCCTGCCCTAAATTTGACAAGTTATCTGGCTAAGCAGGCTTTGACAAATGGGACCCAGGTGTTGAGTCTTTGGAAACTATGTACAAACAGCAGTAGAACAATATTCTCCAAGTGTCACACTCCTTAGAAACACTGTGAATCACCTTATGCAGACGCCTTAAAAATGTGTCGGCATAAGGTGATTCATGCTGCGGGTTTTGAATAGTGCTCTGCTTTCCAACCCAAATAGATCCATTTGCTGAGCAGAGGTTCAAATGTAAATCTGGTTTTAAAGCCGCCCTAGACCACCATGACCAGTAGGATCACTGTCAAACCTTCTATACAGAAACAAGAAAATGTGATAGATGTCTGACGCATCCTTCTGTAGACACAAAAGAAAACTGATATCTGCTTAATGCAAAAAATTGATGTTTGTAAATCCAGCAGATCGAATGGATGGTGTTCAGAAGCAACATAAAGATTAACAGGAGATGACTGACTTGTAAAACATCTACGAGGTTCCAGCTCCAAGCTTACTCAACTTCTTTGTATGTCTGTCAAATGAACGGATATAAAGAGCGCTCTACTGCCACCATGCGGGTAAATGAGTTGCTGCGGGGGTTATCGCGCTTCGGATCGCACTGAAATATTCAGTGCAATCTATTAAAATTAAGGCAGTTGTGTATATATAATTATGTTTATCTCGCTTTCCACTATTAGAGATTTTAATACTGTGAAGCTGGAATCAATGCTTAATGAATATTATTGAATTAAATAAGTCGCACATATCTTAATATTGAAAGAGACCGTTCCCCTAAACACACACGGTACTCCTACAATACTATCCGTTTGCTCAAGAAAAATAAATCAGTCAGTGACAACGAAACAGTGGGAACTTACTATCATTCAGATTCTTCTAGCTCAAAAGAATATTATATATACCGACATTTTGACAATATATCTAAGCATTTTGGCTCATGGTTAAAACGACGCTAATTCTACTTTTTATTTTGGTGGCGCTGACTAATTCATTGGTGAAGTTATTTCCTTTTGAGACATGAGATAATTTTTTTGGGTGAGTTACAGGCTTTTGTAGCTAAACCATAGTGTTTGTGTACTGTATACATGAACGGTTTTGAGAAATGCTCTTGTTTGTTTTGAGTCTTGAGAATGTTAAGCATGTTTCATGAAATGTCCCAAAGCAATCGAGATGAATCGTAATATTGAGAGAAACAGAAATGACTGCATTTCCCAAAATGCACCGCTTTCGAGAAACGGAAGTAATTTGGCTTGTCACCTTTTCTCGGGCTCGGTGACTTTATTTATTGCGTATCTGTCTTTGTGTATAAACTACGAGACAGTCCCAGGTTTATTGTTCATCATACGGATCTGTTAACTAATAATTCACGGTTTCATCCTGTACTCCACGATTTTCCAAAAAGTTCTCCCAAGTGCAATTCAGGAAGGAGTTGGATTCACGCTTAATCATGGCAGATGATGAATTTACCGACATAAACGGCAAAGCGCTTTCGCTGCAATGCCGTTTCCATTCCGGTCTCTGTAGAGAGTTCATAGTAAGCGCGCCTAAGGTCTCCTTGCTTAAGGTCATGGTTTACACCTGTACGGTTTGGTTATTAGCCTACGCCGTCTTCTTCGTCACCGAGGTAAGACGCTACGCCTGTAAAGATGCACATGTTCCTTTCTGCAGACTTTGGCGGTGAGTCGTGCTCAGGTCGCTCGGGTTGCTTTGCAGGACACGGCGGTGCTGTCCGCCGCCATCCTTGTGACGCTCGTTGGGATGATGCTCCACATCCACTTCATCAAGATCGACCAGGAGACGCTGCTGATCATCGGCTCTTTGGGCGTCCAGGTGTCGGCGTCCTATGCATCGGGCAGGGAGAGCACCACCTTCATCGAAATGAGCACGATCAAGGACATTGTTATTAATGAGGCTATTTATATGGTGAGATCCGAGGAGAAATATCCCCCTTAAAGTGTCTCAAAGTGGTTGACGACCAACGTCAAATAATTAAGCAATTTCTTGTATTTGCATTTGAAGATGCGGGTTTGTTGATCTCAGCTATGCCACAAGTAAATTAATCCACATGCTTTGTGATATGTTTGGTGTCCTTGAGGTGGTTTGTAATTATTAATATTTTTCATAAATCTGTTTCAGCAAAGAGTGATTTACTACCTGTGCATTCTGGTAAAAGAACCGGCAAACCCTGACTCGGTGTCAAGCGTGGTTCCGCTCTTCCAGGTATGGCTTCGATGGAAATGATCATAAAACTGCTGTTTTACTTCATGATTTTATTATTAATAATGTGATAAGTGGTAATTTCCTATAGGCTCTGGGGGCATCGAAGTATACAGTGTTAATTAAAAGCAGATTTTGAAGATATAACAGGGCTGTGTAATTATTAGTGGTATGCACTGTAAGTGAATATTTCTGTTTTTTAATTTCCTCAGAGTTCCAAGCCGAGATTAAATTGCTTGATAAAGGTATATAGAAGTTGCCAAGAAATTCTTGGACAGAGCTAAGTGCTATACAAAGTAAGTCATTATATGAAGTGTGAAAAGTCACCCGTCACATATAATCTGGAGATATGATACTGGAAAAATTTGGTTCAAAATTGGAAAGTGTGTGACCTTCTAATGCTCCTAATGAACCTTCTTAACAGAGGGACTGAAAGATGGCAGCTAGTCATGTATTTTCAGTGGTGCTGAACTTCATTTTTTCATTGTTATTTGAAAGCCTATGGCTGGAATACTGCCCATTCGTCATTATTTATAGCCTGCATAGATGTTCAGAGACTACATCTGAGAATAATTCATGATGCACAATTTTCATAAAATTAATTATAATACTTGTATCATGTGCTGTGGAAATATATTTTGGAACACAGTGGAAAGGTGTTATTTCTTTGTAATGTATATGAAGCTAAAAACCGTGCTGTATTCTGTTTGTTTGCTTATTGTGCTGTATTATTTTAGTGTCCTCATTTTGAATAGAATAGAAGCTTTAGAGAGCTTCAGCTAGCACCTTTTTCCAGATTTTTTGGTCCTCCCAAATACTGCATTTACTTGCTAATTGTTGTTTTTCTTCTGTTTAATTGAAGGGACATGAAGTGAGCAGCACTTTCAGACTCACGATTGAAAGTGACGTCTTGAGTTGTACTACTGACCAAAAAGAGGCAGAATCCCATAAGACTTAAGGCTTCTGTGAGCTTCCGTGGAAATGAGCCGCGTCAAAATACTACACTATGCTGTAAAAGTAAAACCTCATTTTAGCATTACTGCTGTAATGATTTTGATGGAAAATTTTAGCCTTTATGTTTAAAACTTTGGAATTCCACGGTTTGAATATCACGTTTACTGTGAAATGTCACTTATATCGGCTAAAGTTTTCAGATTACAGTCAGTTACATTACTGTGTTAATATAGTCAGCTGAAATATCGATTTACAGCTGATTATTTAATAATAAAGACCTGTGTGGCAGTACTGTGTTTAAGGTAAAATAAACCTTATTTTTTAAGTGGCTATTTTTGTACACCATTTATGGTGATCAGTATTTGTTTTTTGTAATATCCATACATTCAAGGACTATTAAATTCAATGTGGATTCTCTGAGATTTATTAAAATGGAATTTTTATTGATGTATTTCATTGTCATTTTATTTTTGCTGGCTAAGGTTTATTTAAAAACAGTTACTCTGCATGATTTAACTTTTTATGTATAAACCTTCACCATAATGGTGGCCATTTCTGTCTAATTTAAGAAAGTGATTGCGTGAGAAAGGGGGTGCCTGTTGGTTTTTTTTTTTTACTATGAAACGACAATATTGTCATAGTTCTGTGTGCACATTGCTACACTCCTGGAAAAACAGGAAGGGCATACGTCTGAGTTTATCTTATCTAACACAATTCAACAGCATTATATTGATTAAATGATTAAATACTGATGCATAAACTGGAATTATTTGCCACAGATTTGGTTCCTAACACTGGATTTCATATTTAATCCTCATATATGAACTCTTTCATTGCATCAAGTCATAAATGCACTTGTAATCTGAAACTGATGTTTCTGAAAGTTATTAACATATTACTTCAGAGAAATTCCACATCATAATAACACCTGATCAGGATACATGTTTGGAAGATAGATGGATAAATAGTACTAAGGGGAAAAAGGAGAATCTTTGGCACTTAATCCTTTACAAGACAATTGAAGGTCAAGTTTAAATCATAAAAGCGTTTCTAAACCTGGGAAAGTTTAAGACTCCCCAACCTAACCTGACCTGACCAGAGCAGCCCGCAAGGGAAAATGCAGTATGGCCAATCCAGCTGAGCTCCCACAGGCCACCTTGATGTAGGGTTTGTGCCTTGTGATGGTCTAGCTTTGTCTCTGAGGGTGAACCCCAGCCTTGTGCCCTGTACTGCCCGAAAGCTGCATGTTGGTACTGGAGCCTATCTCAGACAGTACCGACTGCATAATTGGGCTTCACCCTGAACTCTATGCCACTCCATCTCAATGAACATACAGACTTCAGCGTCAACATCAGAAAATCATACCTGCAGCCTTACTGAAATGTAAAAGTATTTGTACTTGTAAGTCCAAACTCCGCGAGCATTGCGCGAAATCTCGCCCGCACGAAATGCGTCTTTGGCGATCACGTGACCTTGGCTAACTGCCTTCCTTTAGGAAGAATGTGAAGCAGGTGTCAGCTTATGCATTACATCTTCGTGAGCATTCTGGAATATAACAAGACTGATGTTTTCCACACTTATTTTATCGGTCACACTAAAACGACAGAAAAACATAAGCAATAATACAGTGCAATACACAACTGTAAAGAATGTCACAGGAAAGAACCGATACACACAGTAAGATATTGCTACTTCCGATTTTTTAAGTATATAAAACCTCGCGATACATAGAGAAGAAACTTCGTCACGAATCGACGTCATGCAAAAGGTTCGGCAATCATCGGGATTTTCAGACTATTCCAATAGAAAACCGATAGCGCAAATGGAATACCTCCAAAAAGTATTTAAATATTAGATACGTCGCCAAATGTATCAATTTCTAGTTAATACTGGTGCGTGTTGGCGCATGTTGTTATATTGGAAACCAACTTTGAAGAAAAACCCGGTATTTCATCGCGAAATAGTTTCTGTATTTGATTAGTATGCCTGTTCCCTACTTTCTCCTCGCTATGGCGCCGTGTCCCTGCTCTCTCAGTTACTGAAAGTGGCCGCCTCTCAGCTGCTGCCGGCTCAGCGCTCACAGACTCGTTCGTTGCCCAGAACCGCCATCTTGGAGACAGAGAGCAGAGAGCTGGCAGCAGCTGAGAGACCGAGAGAAAAGGGGACAAGGGGTCGAGGTGAGCTAGTGCTTTTGAATAACATGGTAGGGGAGCCATGGGGAAGATGGCCGGGAGGGAGAGAAAGTATTAGAATGCGGGGATCGGGCGGTGGAGGCCGCTTTCTCTGTCCGCCCGCTACCGGGGAAAGGAGGAGAGATTTTGGACTGGATCGTGGGCCTCGCCGAAAAGCAAAAACACAGCAGGTTCAAAGTCTTAGTGTGGATAGTGAAGTAATACTTTCATTTACCCCGAATGGTGGTGCCCTTAAAGTGACAGAACCTATTTGAATAATCAAATGCCGAAGAAGTCAAAGTTTTAAAATACTGTGGTGTCCGACCTGCTCAAAACAAAGGGCCCCAACTCGCCCCAAAGCCCCGAGTCCAAATAAACGACACCGTGGACGAGCCAGTGCGCTGCTGAATTCGCCGGCTTTTATTTCAGTACCAAGTTCTTTGATCGCGGCATTTTGTGACGGCAAACCATCCGAATTCGTGTCCGACAAAAGTACCGTTATCGGAAAGTTAGCCGTCCGGTGACGCGACCCGATCCCGCACCGATGACGGCTGACCCGCCACACGGAATGTTCGTTTTCTGTCCGCCTCCGTGGTCCGTCTGCTTATGCTCGGTGCGGGTGACCGGCTCGGTCATGCTTGCGGGGTGGCCGGGCTTTTAGCCGAACCCCGTACTGCACAGGTATGTGCGCGATGACACACGTGTAGGACGGCGAGACCCAGCCGCGGCTCGTCGATGCCCTTTATTATTTAACCCCCATTAATAGTGTCACTCATAAAACATTTAAGACTCACGTTACCACTAAGAATGTGGTAAATAGGACGCGGCGCGCCGACTTCAGGCTCGTTAGCATTAAGGCTAAAGCTTCAGCGCCAGTTCGGGGCTGCGATTCAGCGCCGGGTCACTATTGGATCGAGCCGCGTTACGTATGAAAAGTTATAGTCCGGCGAAAATACCCCCCCAGCTTAACATAACGCCGTTTATTAGCAACCTGTTAAGTTTAGTACTTTCCGTTTGATGGCATTAAATGAATCGCACGGTGTCGGTATGTCTCATGCAAACGCAGAAAGCGCGTAACTGTGATGTGTGTCATTTGGTTGCGTTTTAAAAACACTTGAGAAAAAAAAAGTTTGTCAGCATTGTGTGTTTTTGAATTAAACACAAGGTCCGAAAAATTGAAATATGCATTATATATTCGGAACAATTTATTTAATGTTTAGACGAATCAGTTACGAATGCCGCTGATAATCAGTAATTAAATGTGTCATCTTAAATTGGTGACCTTGAAAAAGGAGTCTTTTCGACTGACAGTTGGAAAAGTTGGTGCCACAGCTAAATCGCAGACAGACTGGCATTGAGGCCCATAAAGGCCCATAAAGCGTGTTCAGCTCACAGGACTGTCTGCCTTCTGTTGCACAATAACTGCACTCTTTTACAAATCTTGTGTTTTTACAATCAGGATTTGCATAGGACATCCAATGTGTATGTATATTTGTTTATTCACAAGATGAAAGCATAATATTGATTTCAAAATATGGCTTAATTGTACTATTTACATTACTGTATAAGAAATCATGAATTGTTAGTTTGGGCAGATATATTGAGAAGTTCATTGGCTTTGTCTCATTCTAATGGCCTGTATTATGACTATGATTTATTATATGTACAATAATTTCCTTACAGCTGTCCAATAAATTCTAATACATGAATTGTCTGTCGCATATATTATACCGCTTCTCTCTACGTTGTTGTCACTTGGTCAGCGTGTGGTTAATTCGCAAGGACCATAAAATGGTTCGTATTGGAAGACTATCTGCACAGGTGATTGCTTTACAGATTGGTAATAAATAGCTTTTAAATATGTAGGTTCCTCCTGTTAAGAACATTTGACTGCCCCAAATTTAATTTAACAACATAAGAACAAAGTATTTTGATGTAGATCAAAGCAAGAGCTCACAGAAATGCCAGTATCAGTATCAGTCTTTCCTTGAGATAGTTATTGGTGTTGTGTAATAACTGAATGATGATATATTCATTTATTTCCATTCTCTGTGATGTGACCGTCCTTATGCTTCAATACATTACGGTTAGATCATCTGTGGATCCTTGCTTTCATGTGATTTCAATTTTAAGGAATTCCTATAAAATCTTTCAGAATTTTTTTGTATTTGGAAATTTAAAGCTTATTAGTGCTTAGCTCAGGGTATAAAAAGATAGATAAATTAATACCATTTATCTTTGTTTCTCATTCTCTCGTAGGAATATATATATACTTTAATAGAATCGTATTGACAGGTATACAGGTATGTGAAATTATTATTATTATTATTATTATTATTATGATACCCCCTCAGGTTCTGTGTTAAAAGGAATTAAACTATCCTCCTATGTATCTTTTCCTGTCTTCCTATAAAAGATAATAGTGCTTTAGCCTTAATGCTGTTTGTTGGGGTGTATAACCTGAGTCTGTCCATGGAGCTGTCATTTGATAAGGTAAAACTGAAGGAAAATAAATGTTTGATTTTTGTTTTTCTTTAGGCTGCTGCTATTTCTCAGGATTTCACTTCTGAAATGAAGACCATATTGTGATATTTTAAAAGGTTGTCACCTTTGACTTGTGATGTTTAAATGTTTAAAATTATGCTTTGTTAAAATGTATATCTTTTCCTTAACATGTATATCAGCAGACCACAGTTAAAGCAGAGAAAACTCGCTTCTTTGTAGCACTGTCCCCATTTTAAATTGTAGCACTTTAAGATTGTTCATGTTACAGATAAACTAAAAGGCAGGTGTGATACAGGCATGTAGGTGACTAGTGATTCCGTGCGTTCTGCTGCATGTCCTTTGCATGACGCTCTCTTGGGCATCTGTAGCTGTGCTGAGGCCTGCTCCCAGATGGCCCTGGAGCAGGATGAAGGCGAGGAGTCTGTATGCTCCAGGCTGGCCCGACCCCTCCATCTGCAGTACCTGGAGAGGTCCTTGAAGCTGGATGGCTTCCTTCGGCAAACAGCCACCATCTTTAACAGAGATGTGTCCAGGTAAGGGAGAGCATGTACAGCAGCGAGAGGCTCTCAGGGAAGTCGCATGGAGTCCGACGCCCTTGTCTCTGCTCTCTCGCTCAGTGACGACAGTGACGAGGGGACAGAAGATGCTCTTTCAAGTCCCCAGACACCCCTACAGACGCTTCGGGGACCGGATGCAGGGGAAACTGCTTCGGGCAGACTGGTGGAGAATAGCGCCCTCAATGGAGCACTCCTGCAAGGTACGTAACAGCCTCTGAAGCCAGATGTTTACATTCCACCCTGAAAGAAAGTTACAGAAGCTGAGCTGAAGTCCCTAATGCCCCTGCAGAAAGCAGAGCTGACAAGGCGAATCTCTACAATTTCTCCAAACTGAAGAAAAGCAGAAAATGGCTGAAGGTATGTACAGATCCATACCTGCTTTGAAAGCATCCCTGCGAAGCTAAGTTTGCTGTCTGTTTAGTTTTGGGTGCTTAGCTGAAGGACAAGGCCCCGTTTGATGGGTGACCTCCTTCTCCAGGGGATCCTTCTGAGCGACGACACCTCGGACTCGGACTCGGACTCGGATGACTCAGACTTCTCCATGTCGCGGGAAGAACTGCAGGACATGCTGCGGCTGCACAAGTACACGAGGGAGCACCAGTGCCGCCTGCACACGGACCGCGAGGTGCGCCCCCTATCTGGCCCGCGCGCACTGCAGGTCAGAGGTCGACAGATGATAATAATTATTTTAGGGAAATACTGTCATGGCAGCATTTTGGAGAAAATGTGCATCATACAAAGAAACCAGCAGATTTTAAAATCATTAGTCTGCGGTTTGCCTCAGAAGCAGCCGCTTTTCCCTTCAGCACGGTAAAAATTGCGGGTTTCCTAACAAAAGCGCAAAGACCTGCTGTGCAGCTGAGCCAGTGACCCCAAAATCGCCTCGGCGTGTCGGCTGCCGTTTCCGTGTTGTGAGTTAAACAGCGACTATAACCGGCTGTGAGCTGAAAAACAGGGACTGTGTTTATATGATTCCAGTTGCAACAGTACCAGTACTACAGCGCTGGGCTCCTGGCTACCCATGATCCCTACTATGAACAGCAGCGCCATCTACTGGGTCAAAAGAAAAAGAAAATCAAAGAAGATAAGAAGCTGAAGGGTGCGTCCTCTGACGGACTGCCGGTGGGTCAGCTGGTGACCCAACAGAATCAGCGTCAGTGATTAATTCCCATTCCCTGTTTCTACCTGCAGCCAAATTAAAGAAGGTAAAGAAGAGGAAGAAGAGGGGTGAAGACTTCTCTAGCGAGGGCCGGCCTTATATCACCAAAATATTTGCCAAGTTTTCCCATGACGCTCCTCTTCCCGTGTCCAAGAAGAAACATCTCACGGTTGAGCAGCTGAATGCTCGTCGGCGCAAAGTTTGGCTCACCATTGCCAAAAAGGAAAACCCAAAGGCGAGCAGAACCGACCCGAGTCACTGCAGCCGCTCTCTGCTTTTCTGGAGCTCACAATTGGTGCTGATTTATGTAACATTGTTCTTTCTCATTGCAGGCATTTAAGCAAAAAGCTTCAGCTCGGAATTTTGTTTTAACCAATGCTAAAAAGGTAATATTATTGATTTATAACTACTAATGCTGTTAGATGCAGATAAATGGGACAGGAGCCATTGTTACGTAGTTTTGGAGAGAATTTGCTGGAATCGACCATTTTTCAGCCTTAACGAATTGTGTCTGCTCGCCTGGTCCAGCTGGCCCAGCAGTGCATGCGGGAGGTCCGCCGGGCTGCCATCCAGGCCCAGAAGAACTGCAAGGAGACGCTGCCCCGAGCACGGCGCCTCACCAAGGAGATGCTGCTCTACTGGAAAAAGTATGACAAAGTGGAGAAGGAGCACCGCAAGCGGGCCGAGAAGGAGGCGCTGGAGCAGCGCCGGCTGGACGAGGAGATGCGAGAGGTGGGCCGTAGCTCGCGTCTTCACCGGCGTGGCACCCCCTACTGGTCTGGGATTAGATGCCAGGCTTGTTTTGAACTGCCGGTGGAAGAGGGTGGTTGGAGATGTTTTACAGACATCTTGTGCAGTGAATGCAGGTGATCTTGAAATATCCAAGCCTGCGGTTCCCCCTGCTGGTGGGAGGCCTGACACACTTTGGTCGTCTTTGCCGCTTCAGGCCAAGAGACAGCAGAGGAAGCTGAACTTCCTCATCACCCAGACGGA
Organism: Mormyrops boulengeri; assembly: GCA_026781065.1. Lineage (NCBI taxonomy): Eukaryota > Metazoa > Chordata > Actinopteri > Osteoglossiformes > Mormyridae > Mormyrops > Mormyrops boulengeri. The sequence goes on along the minus strand of JAODLD010000045.1, from coordinate 411,311 downwards.
GCTGTACGCTCACTTCATGGGGGGCAAGCACAGGGCTGGGGCGGATGCAGCCACAGAGGAGATCCTCAAGAAGCTGGAGGACAACTCCGCGCACCGGCAGATTGATATCGGCGGAGGGGTGATAGTCAACGTCAGCCAGGAGGAGTATGGTGGGTTCAGGCCTCTTTGCCCTAGTCGTGGCAGAGCTGTGAAGGTGTGGTCACAGTAGAATGAAAAATCGCATTCATCTTTACAGCGCCAAGCAAAAGTGGCCATGGAACAGGATGCGACATTTGTTTCAAGACAGTGTTAGTGCAATGAGTCAGTAAGGAATAATGTTAATAAGGAACAAGTCATATATAGTTTGCCTTTGAAATGAATGTTTGAAAACTACTTATTAATTCTTTTTCTTGTACCTTGCCAGTTAATATTGGTGAAATGAGTAGCACACAGTGGAATAAATGCATATTGTAATATTAGCCTTCTAGCCTGATAAGCTAGGTGTGACTCCTACTACATGGTGATGTAATAAAATGCGCTGTAATATGCTTTTTTCCTTCGAGACCTGACTGAATGCTCTGTGCCAGCATACAGCTTTTCTTCTGTTTACGAATTTACATTCTGGCAATCGACAGTTAAAAATAATTGATTGCTCCTCGGCCCACAGCTGGTGAAGTTGAAATGTCAACCCCACCCACTCCACACCTGATTGGTTGAGCTATGTGAATTTGTGGGAAAAAATTTGACTAAGATGAACTTGCTGTGAAATCGCTCTGCTACCTGAAGTAAGGAATCACGCACCTATAGTGGAAGCGAATGGGATGCAGATATTTTTTTGCTCTAGTGTGACCGTTCCTTTTGCTCTAGTCTGAATGCTCCTTTTGCTCTAGTGTGACCGCTCCTTTTGCTCTAGTGCAGGGGTGTCAAACAAATCTGTCCTGGAGGGCCGGAGCCCTGTGTAGCTTAGTTCTCTCTCTGTTCCACCACAAATGATTCAGCTCAACAGCTATGTGGTAATTAGCACAAGAAGTTGAATCAGGTGCAGGGCTCTGGCCCCCCAGGACTGTAGTCTGACACCTGTGCTCTAGTGTGACGGCTCCTTTTGCTTTAGTCTGACCGCTCCTTTTTCTCTAGTCTGAACGCTCCTTTTGCTCTACTGTGACCGCTCCTTTTGCTCTACTGTGACCGCTCCTTTTGCTCTAGTCTGACCGCTCCTTTTGCTCTAGTCTGACTGCTCCTTTTGCTCTAGTGTGACCGCTCCTTTTGCTCTAGTCTGAACGCTCCTTTTGCTCTAGTGTGACCGCTCCTTTTTGCTGTAGTCTGAACACTCCTTTTGCTCTAGTGTGACCGCTCCTTTTGCTCTAGTGCAGGGGTGTCAAACTGCAGTCCTGGAGGGCCGGAGCCCTGTGTAGCTTAGTTCTCTCTCTGTTCCACCACAAATGATTCAGCTCAACAGCTATGTGGTAATTAGCACAAGAAGTTGAATCAGGTGCAGGGCTCTGGCCCCCCAGGACTGGAGTCTGACACCTGTGCTCTAGTGTGACGGCTCCTTTTGCTCTAGTCTGACTGCTCCTTTTTCTCTAGTCTGAACGCTCCTTTTGCTCTAGTGTGACCGTTCCTTTTTGCTGTAGTCTGAACACTCCTTTTTGCTCTAGTGTGAACGCTCATTTTTGCTCTAGTGTGAACGCTCCTTGAGAATGTTAGTTTCAGCGGCAGAGCACATCCTTTATTTCTTGTTGTATAAATAGCTGAATGTCCTTTTTTTCCACAGACAGCAACTACTACAAGTCCCAGGCCTTGAGGAATGCAGAGGAGGCTTACCGGATACACCAGGCTAGGGTATGTACATCAGCAGAAAGCTCTCACTTAGCCCACGAGTAAGCAGGCCCCTTGTTTCTGTTTGGACCGCTCCTTTGAATCTGCATTCTCCATAGATCCCTATCCCATTCCCTGCGTGGGTGGTGAGCAGCGCTGACTGTGTGTTTGTGGTATAGATTGCGGCTGTGCAGTTGCCTTGGCACCCCTAAACAGCCTCACGTGCTCCCACCTCCCCTAGACACGGCTGTTCGATGAGGAGGCCAAGGTCAGCCGCTTCGCCTCCCTGCGCGTGGGCCCCGACTCTGGCTTCGGGGAGAGCTACAGCCTGTCCAACCCGTCGATCCGAGCTGGCGAGGACATCCCGCAGCCCTCCATCTTCAACGGGAAGCTGAAGGGCTACCAGCTCAAAGGCATGAACTGGCTGGCCAACCTCTACGAGCAGGTGGGCCTCGCGTTTGCGTGCAGCTGAAAACGGCAGTTAATGCGGCGCTGTGAGGGAATGCGGGGGGCAGCTGTGACTGTGGGGTCTGTAAGTGACAGGAAGCTTTTTAAAAGCTTCAGATGGCTGTGAGTGTAAACTGTAGAGTCTGGATGTATCAGAAACATGGATGACAGGCTGCTCTGGCTGTGCACATTGACTGTTTGCTCTCTGCCCTCTGTTAGGGTATCAATGGCATCCTGGCAGATGAGATGGGCCTGGGGAAGACAGTACAGAGCATCGCCCTGCTGGCTCACCTGGCGGAGGTATGAAACTGGGAGCCCATGGAGGCTACTGGCTGCCCCCCTGTGCCAACCTGCTTGCAGCTTGGGGTGATGTGTCCGCGTGAGGTCACACGCCAGGGGTCTTGGCTCAGGATTTCATATGTGTGTTTGTTCTGGGCTTGTTCTGTTTTTCACAGAGAGACAACATCTGGGGTCCCTTCCTGATCATATCCCCAGCCTCCACGCTCAACAACTGGCACCAGGAATTCACCAGATTTGTTCCCAAATTCAAGGTAACTGTGTCAGCGCGAGTGTCCCAGCATCAGCGGGGGAATGAATATATTCGATTTTCTCAACCATTTCTCCTGATTCATGGATTGAAAAAATTTGGAGAACAGGGTTTTAGCCTCCATGTGTGTGTAGTTTGCATCTTCTCCCCGTGTTGTCATGGAGTTTCCTCTGGGTACGCTGGTTTCCTCTGCAGTTAATATATATGCTGAGGCTGATTGGAGTTTAAAAATTGCCTTTATGTGTGGGTGAGTGACAAACGGTGTGTGAACGTTGGTGAGTGAGTCAATGGTGAGTGATAAATGGTGTGTGAACGTTGGTGAGAGTCAATGGTGAGTGACAAACGGTCTGTGAACGTTGGTGAGTCAATGGTGAGTGACAAATGGTGCGTGAACGCTGGTGAGTGAGTGATTGGTGAGTGACAAATGGTGTGTGAATGTTGGTGAGTGAGTGTGTGTTGTTGAGTGAGTGTTAGTGAGTGAGTGAATGTTGGTGTTTGAGTGTTAGTATGTCAGCGTTAGTGAGTGAATGGTGTGTGAACGTTGGTGAGTGAGTGAATGGTGACCGAGTGTGCCCTGCGATGAGTGGGATGGCACTTTCAGGATATTTACTGATCTACCAATCTTGAAGATTACAATACATAAATAAATAAGAGATTTGTTTCTTATTTAAACTGCTGATTTACTTGTTACTCATATTAATGTTTCAAGCTCTTGGTACCATTTATTTACCAAGAGTACGGCATTGTTCACAGGCTGCCCTTCAGGGGGCAGCACCGCGCTGCATTCCTGGCAGCTTATTGTCACTATTCTCCATCCGCTGACACAGGTGTAGCTTGGCACTTTGCTGTCTGTGCCCGTTGTTTGCTTTGCGATGGTTATCTGCATGTTCCTGTGTGCATGCTTACATCGCGGATGTTACAGCTGAAAAGATATTTCGCTTCACCAAACGCCTGCAGACAGGATTCTAGTAACATCGTATTCCTAATTTCCTCATATAAAATTTATCTAGTATTACAAATGAGAGCAGATTAATACCAGTAACACCAGTAAAGAAGTTTGATGGAATCTAAATGTTGGGTCATATGCAGATTTTCCATAAAGACACTTTATTTCTTTTGAGCAAAATATTCAGAAGGAAATTTATCCTTGTTAGAAAATGGCCAGAAAGAAAAGCTTGCTGATGTAGTTGCGGTAAAATGAAATGTATGTGAAAACGGACAGACATAATAAGAGGGTTACAGTGTGAACCGGCCGCGGCTGGCGGCCGGCTTGCACACGGCGAAGTCGGGCTGCCATCCATGCCTCCTAGCTGTTTGCTTTCTCCCCTCAGGTGCTGCCATACTGGGGTAACCCTCATGACCGAAAGGTGATCCGAAAGTTCTGGAGCCAGGTACAGTGAAGTCCGGCACACCGCCATGTGCTTTTTGGGGGCGGGGCGTAGGGCTGCCCCTCTCCCGCACTCCCCCTCCCCTGCGCTGACCCCCTGTGCTTCTGCCCACAGAAAACCCTGTACACGCAGGACGCCCCCTTCCATGTGGTCATCACCAGCTACCAGCTAGTGGTGCAGGATGTCAAGTATTTCCAGCGAGTCAAGTGGCAGTACATGGTGCTGGATGAAGCCCAGGCTCTGAAGAGCAGCACCAGGTGCGACGGGCCTTTCTGACAGCCAGACCTTTACCTTTGGGAGAGGATATAAAGAAAACAATGAATGGCGGCTTCTTGTGTGCGTGAAGATTTCTGTTGGTGCTGGTCTCTGTCCACGTGATGTGGAAAATCAGAGAAGAACGTGGCATTTGTGGGTGGGAAGCATGTCGGTGCT
>JAODLD010000045.1:375546-397906 GCA_026781065.1 Mormyrops boulengeri | reverse complement strand
AGTACTTTGAACAGAGGCTGTTTGTTTAGCAGTACTTTGAACAGAGGTTGTTTGTTTAGCAGTACTTTGAACAGAGGCTGTTTGTTTAGCAGTACTTTGAACAGAGGTTGTTTGTTTAGCAGTACTTTGAACAGAGGCTGTTTGACAGTTTAAACAAATCACTTTTCCTGTTTCAAAGGATGAAAAAATGACTGAAAAAATGTCATGTATAACAATGTTAATACTTTGTCACATGAACTTGTTTTGGACTTATCTTTTAATCTGTCAGGTAGATGCAGGTCATAATCAGCCCACTAATATCTGTTTTGGTGATTTTAGAGTCCTGGCTGCTGTTTTCTGGCCTAAAAGCACTAACGTACCCGTCCCGTTACAGACAAGGAGGCGCTGATCACCGACAGCGGGAAGCTGCACACGTTGGACCTGCTGCTGACGCGGCTGAAGTCGCACGGGCACCGCGTGCTGATCTACTCGCAGATGACCCGCATGATCGACCTGCTGGAGGTGACCGACATGCTCAGCTTATATATTCCCGTCATTGTGGGGACGCTCCATTAATTTCTATGAGCATGACCCTAACCCTAATTATGATGACCTTAACCCCCACCCAGCTCTAACCTTAACCATAAGTAACCAGACAAAATATAAGACTTTGGGCAATTTTAGTTTTTCGATTGCAGTCACAAGCTGAAAAGTAACAGGTTTTATGGCATTGTGTGGACATACAAACACGCACAAGCCGTTCACACACAGGCTGGCACTGAATCCGTTTGAGTCCAGAAGCCACAGTCTTCCTGTGATTTGCAAATCATCCCTCCAAGGTGAATAACAATATAAATTTGATGTGACGTTCGTTCAAGAATGACATACTGCAACCTCAGAATTGCCACAAGGCCCTGAACAAGCAAGAAGTACAGGCAATAAGCGATACGGACACCGTGTCTGAGGTGATCAGCAGGAAAGATAGCTTGCATTTTTATAAGATAGTGAAGAGTTAGCGGCTTGCAGCTGTGTTTGATGAGCAACTTCGCCAACGATGTGAGTGACGGCAAGGCAAGTTTATTTATATAGCACAATTCAGACACAAGGTACTTCAAAGTGCTTTGCAAAGGCAGAACACATTTAAATAAAATACTTTAAAATCATATTTAAAAGACAAAATTAAATTAAAAAATAATAAAATAAATGTTATTTTATTGCCTGTATCCTGGTCTACCTGTCTGCTGGTATGTCTGTTTGTCGGTCTGCTTGCCTGCTGGTCTGTCGGTCTGTCTGTCTGCTGGTATGTCTGTCTGTCGGTCTGCCAGTCTGCCTGTTTGCTGCTCTGCCAGCCTGCTGGTATGTCTGTTTGTCGACCTGCCTGTCTGTTGGTCTGCTTGTCTGTCGATCTAATGTAGTTTCCCAAAGATGATGTTATGTACCAACATGTGAGGAGGAGCTTCTGAGAGACGGGATGGCAGAGTAGGGCCACGCTGCTGAGCAGTGTTATATATGGGCTGGGGGAGGGGGTGACGGGCCCTGTCCAGTGTGTTCCCTGGACATGGGTGTGACGGCTTTGCTGCGCCGTTACAGGTCACGTCAAACTCGTCCATCTCAGATTTATCCGCGTGCTCTTGGTGGACATTAAAGCCATTGTTACGATTCTGGTTCATTTTCTTTTGAAAATTAGAACTTATGTAATAGAGTCTCTGTTTTTCCTGTAATTGCAGCCTGGGAATGATGAGCAGACGTGTTCGGTCTGCACCGGATCGCAGATGCGTGCTGAACATGTGTCTTTCTGTGTCGGTTCATGCGTAGCAGCGTGTCTGACAGGCGACAGGCGTGAACGCTGCCATGCTTTCTAAGGGAGCTGCATAAAAATGCTTCACTCTTATCCGATTCATCAGTATGTTATATTGTTATTGTACAATGATTCCGTCCCGTATGGTTACGATTACAATACACCCCAAATGGAAAAGCATTCGCTAAACCACTTTGATTGGACAGCGCTGCCCTGTTGACTAAGGGCCAGCCTGCCATGGTATGAGAGGGGGCCGCCATCACTAAGATTGGCGAGCACATCCTGGGGGGCGCCAGGTTGGCAGCAAGACTTTGGCACAGTTATTAATGATCCTCATGCTTTGGGGGTAAAGTACTTTTTATTTTGCCAGATGTGTTTTTAGGAATAGCTTCAAGATTACCAGTCATGATGATGGAAAGTTTGCAGTGTGTTTTATAAGTGATATGTGTGGAATGAAGGCGAGGCAGAACAAGCTGTGTCTCTGGGCTGAAAGCGCTCTTCTGGGTGATAGGTTTCTTGGTTTCATGCCAAAGAGACTAACAGTTGCGGGGTTCCAGACTTCTGCTGCGTGTGTGGGCCGCACTTTGGCTTTCATGTTACATTTATTTATGCTGCAGATGCAGTGAGCAGGATCAGCCAGTGCCTGGTGCAGTCCAGAGGTAGGGGCCTCGCTGAAGGCTGCTGAAGGGCCTGATGGTGCTATGATTACTCTTTCAGACCCAGGGTGTGGAGCCCACAACCTTCTGGACTTGGGCACTGATCCCTGTCCCGCTGAGCCAGTCCCCACCCTCATGGTTGATTTTTATAGTTAATTACTGCTTTTCCTTGAATCCAGATACAAAGAAGACACAATAAAATAGCAAACAACTAAACTAAGAAAGTTTCCTCTTTGTATGCTGACTGTGTGGCTGCACTACTTCATGGCCCTGATCCTTGTCTCCAGTTGATCATGGGGGGGGGCATTGGGGTCTGGCTCCAGCTGACCGATGACCCAGCTTATAGACCGCCAGGCCCCAGGCTGCTCACTCCGCTCCTACAGGCTCAGTCTGTCTCTGTCTCTCTGTCCCAGGAGTACATGGTGCACCGGAAGCACACCTACATGCGTCTGGACGGCTCCTCCAAGATCTCTGAGCGTCGCGACATGGTGGCCGACTTTCAGAGCCGGTGAGTAGCGGCCCGACGGGCTCTGGCTGCAGAGGGTGCTGCAGCTTAATAAGCCCCATTTCTCGTCCCAGTCAGCACAGAAAGAGCCTCACGGTCGTGAATGTCGGCTGCTGTTTAGCACAGCTGGCATTTATTTTCAGTGGTCTTGCAGTGAATCCCCTGCAGTGGAGTGTATTGCACACTTCAGATCTCCGTTTCTAGTTAGCTCTGTTTTGTGGCTAAACGTTCTCTGTGTAATTTTGAATACGATTTATGAGTTGAAGAATCTGACTGCAGGCAGTGTTCTTTGGAAGTGGGTGAGATGTCTCCCAGATTTCTGTGCGAGTTTCTCCTCCAGTTCCTCTTCTCACCTGCGGCTCTCGCTCTCTGTCTCGTACACAGGACAGATATCTTTGTCTTCCTGCTGAGCACACGCGCCGGAGGCCTCGGCATTAACCTCACTGCAGCTGACACTGTAAGTTTGCAAGGACTCAGGTTTTGTCTGCCCTAAGCGATGCCTGTCTGCTGGCAGAACACACAAGTGCTTGTGAAGAGCGGGAGTGACCGCGGGGCCTTTAAGCCATGGTGACGGGAGATTCTGTCTAGCCATTTGGATGACAAAAACAAGAGTAGCTAATCATTTTATTCATATAATATTGTAAGCTGAGATATTGCCTATAGTAGTATTTTGGCTAGTGTTTTTCCTACTGTGTTTCTTTGTAGCTCAAGCAAAAGATGACAAATTTATGATAAGGAGTGCCGTAAGGCAGAGTCAGTCAATCCATTGGTCGACACAAGCAGCTGAGTAGGGCACCGTCTTGTGAGAGGGTGCCAACTTAGCAAGGCCTCTGACAGGGGGCACCAGCGATGAAGCTGGCCTAGGGTGCCACATGGGTTTGGACCAGTACTAGTGTAAGGGAACGAATTTCAGTACAGCAGTCCTGGATGTGCCTCTGCTCGTGGCTGTGGGTGACAGAGCCTGACTGCCCTGCTGCAGGTGATCTTCTACGACAGTGACTGGAACCCCACGGTGGACCAGCAGGCCATGGACCGCGCCCACCGACTTGGGCAGACCAAGCAGGTGACTGTGTACCGCCTCATCTGCCAGGGCACCATCGAGGAGCGCATCCTGCAGCGAGCCAAGGAGAAGAGCGAGGTGAGGGCTGTGGGCGCCGGCGTCGGGGGGGCTGTGTAGCCCAACCCAGCGATGTGCGGGTGGGCGGAAGGCTTAGCCTGCATTAATAACGATGATGGATGCTTAAACCTGAACGCTCAAGTATGGAGGGAATGTTCTGGATGTCGGACGTTCTCCTGGTGTCATTTGGAAGGAACCGTCTATGGAATCAGAAGAGCAGAAGGATCAGGCAGTAAGCTCAGAACTCAGCACCTGAATGAGGGCATTGGACTGTACCTCTCTTTTGGCCACAGATCCAGAGAATGGTTATATCCGGGGGGAACTTTAAGCCTGACACCCTGAAGCCCAAGGAGGTGGTGAGCCTGCTGCTGGATGACGAGGAGCTGGAGAAAAAGTGTGAGTTTCTTCATGGCACACCGACCTATACTTGCAGCGTTGACCTCCAACTGCTCTGCAAAGTGCACTTTAGAGTCGACCTTCCTGGTTCATGTTCGTCATGGTTTTGTGTGGTTTTGTGCCGGCATTATTAGGGTGTTATGTACAGGCTGGAGAAGGTAAGTGCTTATAAACACCTTGCTAGTATCGGTCTTAAAAGCTATTTGATTTGCTATAGAGCAATTAATGACTATTTTGACTGTAAACTGAAGCTGCACCTCTTTGGCTGTGAAATAAAGTGTTTCTCTGTGATTGGCTGTAAACCAAAGTTGGGTCTCCGCGACTGACTCTGCTGTTATGGTGTTTTGGTTTCCTTCCAGTGCGGCTGAGGCAGGAGGAGAAGAGGCAGCAGGAGGAGAGCACCAAGGTGAAGGACCGCAAGAGGAAGCGGGAAAAGTATGCGGAGAAGGTAACCTGCACTGAGATAATCACAAATTTCTGACCCACGCTGAGTAGTATTGAGCAGCTAAAGCAGTTCCTGGGTGGGAGACTCTCAAGACTTTGTGAGGCTGAAGAGCTGCTCCTGTTTTGTGCTCTGCAGAGGAAGAGGGAGGATGATATGGAGGTGAAGAAGAGGAAGGAGGGTGTGAACATTGTCATCCCCTTTGCACCGTCGGCAGACAATTCCAACCTCTCGGCAGACGGAGATGACTCCTTCATCAGTGTGGACATGGACTCGGCCATGCCCAGCCCATTCAGCGAGGTGAAGAGGGCAAGAAAACAAGGAGGACTTATTGCGGGGACAGAGGGACAGAATGAGAGAGACAGCAAGGGAGTGACAGTGGGAGAGTGAGGGAGTGACAGTGAGAGAGACTGAGAGTGAGTGACAGTGAGAGAGTGAGGGAGAGAGTAACCGAGTGACAGTGAGAGAGTGGCAATGTGTGACAGTGAGAGAGTGAGGGAGCGACAGTGAGAAATTGAGGGAGTGACAGTGGAAGAGTGAGGGAGTGACTGAGATAGTGAGAGAATGACAGTGAGAGAGTGGCAATGTGTGACAGTGAGAGAGTGAGGGTGCGACAGTGAGAAATTGAGAGAGTGACAGTGGAAGAGTGAGGGAGTGACTGAGATAGTGACAGTGGGAGAGTGAGGGAGTGACAGTGAGAGAGTGAATGAGTGGCAGTGTGTGACAGTGAGAAATTGAGTGAGTGACAGTAGAAGAGTGAGGGGAGTGACTGAGAGAGTGACAGTAAGAGAGTAAGTGTACATACGAGGGATGTTGGATAGTAACAGTCAAGATTACATTGTTTTGTTAAGCTGTGAAGTTGAATATGCTCAGAGGAGTAAAACTAATATAAAACACAATTGAACAAGGCAAAAAAGACATAACTATGTCACAGCTAAATAAATAATGTATTTATATGAGACAACACTGCCCCCCAGGGAGAAAGTCACTGAGTTTTCCCAGTGAAGATGCAGATCACTGTACAGTGATTTTGCCCCAGCTGCTCTGCTCACCCCCCCTTTCTCTGGTCCTGACATGGCTGCCCTTCCTTCCTCACCCGTTACCCCCCAGATCTCCCTGAGCAGCGAGCTGCAGCCCGGCTCCATCCCTCCTGACGAAAGTAGCAGCGACATGCTCGTCATTGTGGATGACCCGGTGTCGTCCGCCCCGCAGTCTCGAGCCACCAACTCGCCAGTGTCTGTTGCTGGCTCCGTGTCGGACAACATGAATGGTGAGCTGTGTTTATGCAGGTCTGATAGGAAGTAAAACCATCCCAAACAAAATCATTCAAAGTAAATGTTAACCACTACTCAATAAATAAAAAACGATATTAATATATATGAGTTATATATGAGTTGGTATCATTAAATCCTTTATTTAGCATGCCTACTGTATATTTTCTGTACTGTCCAAGTATTGGCCTGTGACCTGCATAGGAGAATGTCTGCCTGTCTGTGTCCGCCTGCCCATCTGCCTGTCTGTGTGTCTGCCTGTTTCTGTCTGTCTACTTGTCTTTTTATGTCTGTCACCCTGTCCCTGTCTGCCTCCCTGCCTGTCTGACTGCCAGACTACCTGTGTCTGCCTACCTGTCTGTGTCTATCTGCTTGTCTGTATCTGTCTGCTTGCCTGTTTGTATGTCTACCTGCTTGTCCTTCTGGCTGTCAGTGTCTGTCTGTGTCTGTCTGCCTCTCAGTCTGTTTGTTTCCCTGCCTATCTGCCTGTCTGTCTCTATGCCTGTGTACTTGCCTGTCTGGCTGTCTGCCTGTCTGTCTCTATGCCTGTGTACTTGCCTGTCTGGCTGTCTGCCTGTCTGTCTTTAACTGCCTGTCTATCTCTCATTTTTTCTGCCTGCCTGTCTGTCCGTCTTCTGGCACTAACCCTATTCTAAATTTGTCTTCCTTCTCAGGTGTTTCTGCTCAGGACACCTCCAGTCCAGGCCGTGGGAGGGGGGGTCGGAGTCGGGGCCGACCCAAGGGCTCGGGTGGAGGAGGGAAGTCAGGGGGGAAAGGGCGTGGCCGCAAGTCCACGGCAGGCAGCGCAGCAGCAATGGCGGGGGCCATGGCGGGGGCGGCGGCAGCATCAGCGGCCGCTTATGCAGCTTATGGCTACAGCGTAGCAAAAGGTACGGGTATGGTGACCCTGACCCTATAGTCTGTGTGATAGAGATTGTTTGCCAACACTCTGTCACTCCCATCTGCCCTCAGGGATGCAGGCGTCCGGATCCCTGCCGCCCACGCTGGCTCGTCCCACAGCCGCCGCCTTCATGCCCAGCGGGACGTCCGCCGCTCTGAGCGCTACCCAAAACAAGAGCCCAGCTTTCGGCAAACGCTGAGCTGTCACGGCGTTTTCGGCCCTATCGTCCCTTATCTTCCTCTATGGACTCAGGGCAGGGAGGGTGGGAGTCGCAGGCAGAATGAAGCCCCCCTCACCAGCTCGCATTGACAGATCTTATGTAAAAAACAAATCATTTGCTGTCAGTCCGTAAATGCCTTCATATTGTGGGGGGCCAGTCACCCTTTCAGATGCAGAGACGACTTTCAGCATACTGTCCCTTGTAAGTAAGTTAAGGAGATTGTAATCTGTGATTTTTTAAAGATTTTAGGTTATTGTAATATGAGCTAAAAGAAAACAGTCTAGATGGTTTTAAATGCCAGTTTTGCAGTTTACATAGCTTTGAGTGAAATTCAGCACCCAGCACATACCGTCTGGTTCCTTTGTGTCGCATTTCCCGGGGATTCGCCCAGCGTGAGCTGAGACGTCCCTGTGACAGCGCTTGCTTTTGTCCGCAGATTGGCAGCAAGTCAGAGATATGTTTGTCTGATGGCACTTCCTGTTACTAAATATCCATGAGAATCAGGGGGTGTGCTTTATTATTATTATTATTATTATTATTATTGTTGTTATTATTATTAAGCTTTGTAATTAAAATCAAATGTAGAAATGTACATTTTTTTTCCACTGTATTTGCACTTTAATACGGTGAGGTCTACTTGTGCCAAACCCTGCCCTGTCCTCATCCCAGAAGTTATGCTGCAGGGACCAGCAACATGAATGAAAGGAGGACCGGGGACACTGAGAGGGACACAGGGGGATGCTAAGGGAACACTGAGAGGGACACAGGGGGATACTGAAGGGGATACGGGGATGCTAAGGGGACACTGAGAGGGACACAGGAGGGTGCTAAGGGGACACTGAGAGGGACGCAGGGGGATACTGAAGGGGATACGGGGATGCTAAGGGGACACTGAGAGGGACACAGGAGGGTGCTAAGGGGACACTGAGAGGGACGCAGGGGGATACTGAAGGGGACACGGGGATGCTAAGGGGACACTGAAAGGGACGCAGGGGGATACTGAAGGGGACACGTGGGGGGCGTTGAGAGGGACACTGACAGGGATGCAGGGGGACGCTGAGGGGGACACTGACAGGGACGCCAGCAGTACACAGTAACACCTGAGCAGTGCTCATTTGGCATTGTACAGAAACCCATTTAGTACAACAGTTTAAGGGCTAAATAATTTTTTTTTTGATTCCCTGTTGGGGGTCTCAGCCTCCTTTTACGGGAAGAACAAGAAACGCATTGTGATCATTGTTGTTATATAGTGATCATTTAAAAATGTTGACTTTTTTTTTCTTGCTGAGCCACTTAAACTGTTTACAGATCGAACCCTGATTAGTAAATTGCATTACTGTTGATCTGTTTCATATTTTATGTTTTATATTTTTGCTGTAAAAATGTTTTCTGTAAAAAGTTAAGATCTCAACTAATACAATTAAACGTATCCATTTGCAGAGTATTTACTCCACATTGTACAGAGACCCGAGTAAAAGTGTCACAAGTGAAGCACTGATTTCCTTTGTCCCGCTTCAGGAGACATGCTTCTTAAATTACACTGTGTGTAAGAGATAATGGACAGGGGAACTGCAGTTAGAATGGATCAAAATTAAGCTACTTCAGAGGTTCATCCACATTCAAATAGTTGTGTATTAATAATCAGACTGAAGATTAATGTGAAATATTGGCTTCGAGAACGAAAAGGGAGGGTGGTGGGCACGTGCACATGTCAGGTTAGCATCTGGCTTTCAGTTTTCTGAAATATGCTTGAATGTTAAGAAAGTTACTCTTCATATATCATCCTTCCGCTACAGCAGCCCACTGGCCTCTGAGGGCACTGCCTTCTGAGGTGATCAGACCAGCGATCCTTCACATGAAACAAACAGCGCCTCTTTTATTAGATGTGACACTGCTGTCAAAAACTGGATATTACTGTTTGTATTATGATATACATATTAATTTATATTATTCATATAGATTCTGAATTGTGAATTCTTTGTAGGATTTCTCTAATTTTCAAAATGGAAAATGTATAAAATACAAGAAAAAGCTATGGATTTTTTTTTTTTCCTGTTTTATTCTGTCTGCTGCTAAATGAATAAATGGTCATTTAGTCAGTTGTCTGTGGTGAAGAGAAACACTAAATTAATTGGGTTGCCATACTTCCATATAAACATATCAAGTGCAAATTACAACATGTTATGGTTAATGTCAGCTGGCTGCGATGTGGGATCATGGCCGGCACGGACCTGCTTGGTGAAACCAATCTGTAGGCATCCTAATTAAATAAGCACTTGGCACCAATGCTATTCTTAAAGGCCTATATTTTGATTAATTTCAACACCGAATGAATCACAGCTGGCAAGCGAAACAAACCCAGGTCATGGGTGCACCAAAGTGCAGGGCAGCATTTGTACGATGCAGGCAGAAAACAGAAGCAGATGTACAGTGATCATGTGGAAACAGTTTATTGACATTTTCTTCCATAAGATATGTGCACCAGGTGCCACAGTAGAAACTCAGCATCAGACTCCACAAAACTGCGAACAGCACTGACATGGAAGCCACAGCACCATGTGTTCAGGGTTACATACAACATCATGATGACTATTAATGAAGAGCAGCAGTACATTTGAATCTTTGTTAGTCACAGCCAGACTGCAGAGGCTGGAGGCTACTGGAAACCCAAGAGGTAGGGCACCAGGTGTAAGGTGCAGGCCTCGATGGAGAAGAGGTGCCGGTCTTCTACCTCGGGGCACTGCTGCCGCATGAACTGAGCCAGACGGAGAAGATACTCGATGTTGTGTCCGGCCTTGCCCTTGCAGACTGCGATCTGGGCCGCGATCTCCCTGTGGCCTGCGCGTCCCAGATAGTTGGCTGCGTCTGCAGTAGCGATGTAGACCAGCGCCCGGTGGCAGGGCTGACTCTCACCCCGAGGCACAAAATCCACCACCTTGGTGACATATCCACCAAGCACGGCCTCTCTAACATTCAGGTACTTCATGGATTCCTCGATCTGGGAGCCGGTCACTTCATAAGCCACTCCCCACGTGCAGGCCTACAGGGCAAAGCCAAGCAGAGGTCAGTCATGCCATATCAGGCAAACTTACACATTTACCTTTACTGTAAATGCAGACAATTTGTGAACTATACAAATGCATGATCTGTGATGAGACAGAAGGAAATAAATTATATAACAAAGGCTGACGTCATGCCATTACGACAATACAGGAAGGAAAAAAAACACTTACGTCATCATCTTCAACCAAAGTCACCACCCGACCGGGCTAGGAAGAGAAACGTCAGAAAAAAAATAAGTATAGCGATGTTTCTCATACTCATTTAAAGCTCATATTTTAAATGATGTATTTATACGTCGATACTGTTAATAATTACATAGTGTAAGATCAATGATTCGCATTGCAACCATTTTTAAAGCAGCTTACCATTTCATCGTTTCCACGGTGAAAATTGTCCCCGTGCCAAAACCGTCTCTTGTAGCCTTGGATATACCCGACTTTGCTCCTTTTGTATTTAAAATCGGGTTTCCAAACCAAGGAACCGTACCCGAATATCCACAGGCTCTTCTCCGACAGGATGTCTTTAAACTTCATTGTGATTAGGTTTTACAGATGTGATGGTGGAGTAGAGTACAGACTAGGTGGCAAATTCAAGGTGCTGAATATTTCCTTCGATCGAGCAGTAGTGGTATTGGATGGCTCGCCGAAATACCGCGGACGGTATTTGAGCCTAACTGCTGAGCAGTTTTAGCGGTGCAGCTTTGCCTTGTACGATGCATGCCGATGCAATAGTGTTACCGCATTTTCCAACTACAGAATCATTTTTGATCTCTAATTCGAGCAAAAAATTATTACAAGAGTAATAACTGTTACTATCCAACCGCATACACTAATTACCAGTAGCTAGAAAAATCTTAAGCGATTATAATCTCCCCGATTTGCTGTATATTCGGTCTTAACTTAAGACAACATGCCTTAAACGTTACACGCCTTCAACATGAAGGGATCCCACCGGCTACCGTCTCAGTCTGCGGATGGTTTGACAGGTCCTGTTATATATGTATGGGTTCCGCACAGCGTGTGAATCCTATTTAAAGTTATAACCAATCATATCACAGAAATTGAGGTGAGGAAGTAATTTTAACCAATCATAACCCTCTACCAACTGAGAACAACGCGTCCCAAGGATTTTAAGCATTTCTATTGGGCAAACCCTGGCAAACGAAGCATGAACATTTAACGTTATTACTGGTAAAATCAAGTGTCAGTCAAAAGAGCTCGTTCTGGATTGGATTGCAATGCTGTCATTTATAATTCTTTTTTTTGCAATCGGCTGATGCAACAAGACGCAGTGTTTCAGTCAGTGGAAAGCAGGCAATGACCGGAAGTATTGCGTCAGTTGATTTTACTGCAGTGTTAAAAAGACTCATTTCCAAAAATAACGGAGACGAGATTTATCCATCAGAAGATGATATTACTTTAAAGAACAATCCTAGTAATTTAATATAGTATTTGATGGAATACTTTATAATATTACGTGTATAATGGAATTTAATAAAACACTGCAGCGTACTAGATTGATGGATGAGCGAATATTAAAATTTAATGGTACAAATGGAAATGTACGTTTCTAAATACTTGTAGACAAATTGAAAGCAACTTGAAACGTATGCTAAATGGTTTTAAACCGAAACATGGGATTTTCGCATGGAAATCCTTTAAAACATAACTATATTCTGTGTGTGTTAAAACGACAAACTAATAGGTATGATACCGGGTTGGTTTAATAAGACACCGTAATTATAGTGTAGCGACATATAAAACTTAATAGCTAAATGTCCGAGTGGTCCTTTTTTTGTGTACACAGCGAAAATGTAATTATTTTGTAAATGGTTACGAACGATGCAGGTCCGGGGTACTAAATAGGCGGACCCCGGTCCGGATACGGACCCAGACAAAGTTCAATTCGGATCGACACGAAAATCTGTTAAAAAAAATCCATTCGATTATTATCAAAATGATTCAGTGCTATTATAAGAGACGCCGTTCCGCTCATCCTCGTTCAGGTTCAGAGCCAATCAAAGAAGACGTACAGCAGCATCGTCACGGCAACGTCACCCACGCACAACCGGAAGTTATGTACCAGTCGCGCGGAATTTCGCCTTTTTGCGAGCTGCAGACGTAGACGTTCAAGACAAATATCTTGCATTTTTTATTCTGAATGTGACATGGCGTGCTCAAAACTGGCCATGAGCAAGAAGAGAAAAGTTGACTCTGTGAACCGTGAGTTTAAGACTGAGTGGACTGACAAATATACATTCATACTCCCGAGGGAAGCACAAAACCAATGTGTTTAATCTGCAACGAGACGGTAGCCATTGTCAAAAGCGCTAATGTGAAGCGTCACCATGACACAAAACATGCATATTTTGAACAAAATTATCCCCAGAACACAGAGGTTAGGACCACAAAAATACACCAGCTAAAATCATCATACAAAGATACCAGCAGTATAATAGTTATGTCAGCTACTGCACAAGAGCGGGCAATGGAGGCGTCACTGCGAGTGTCATGGGTCTTAGGAAAATGCAAAAAGCCTTTCTCTGATACTGGAATAGTCAGAGAATGTATGAATGAAGTTCTCTATGTTATGTTGGAGGGGACTCAAAGGGGTGAACAGAAAATACAGAAAATAAACAAAATACCGTTGTCAGATTCCACAGCAACAAGAACTGAAGTACTGGCAAATGATTTACTTGACTAACTTAGCAGTGCTGTTCATCCACAGCCATTTCACTGGCTGTGGATGAATCAACAGATATTACAGACAATGCCCAACTGATGGTCTTTGTCAGATTTTTTGATGAAGAAAGTGGGAAATTTATTGAGGATATTTTAAGTCTCACAGCCCTCCATGGGCACACAAGAGGGGATGACATTTGTCAAGCAGTAATACAGATGTTGACAGACAGAGGGATAGACCCGAAGCATGTTGTTTCCATTGCTACTGATGGAGCTCCTTGTATGATTGGGAGAGAGAAGGGATTAGTGTCGCGCTTGAGAGCTCATCACCCTGATCTCTTGCATACCACTGCATCATTCACCAGATGGTTTTGTGTGCCAGTCTTGGAGAAAAGTACTCAGAGGTCATTACAGCGGTAATGAAACTTATGAACTATTTGAAAGCATCTTCTGCTTTGCAGGATCACCTGTTGCACTCGTTCCTGACAGGTAAATGCAGCATCTGATGATTTGCTCCTTCACAACAATGTCCGATGGCTTAGTAAAGGCAGGGTACTGGAGCGTTTTTGGGCATCGCGGAAAGAGCTGGAGATGTTTCTGTTGGATCAAAAAAGTCCAAAAGCAAAACAGTTTGTGGATTTCATGAAGGATGGAGAGAAAATGGAGGCTGATGCATTTCTAGCAGACATTACTTCCCATCTCAATGATCTAAATCTGAAGCTTCAAGGCAAAAATAAGTGTGTGTGACCTCATGTCAGCAATCCGTGCTTTTCAGAGGAAACTGGAGGTATTCAAATGTGACATAGAGCAGGGCCTTCTGCACTTCCTAAAGCTTTTGGAACACACTGCAGGCAAACATTACCAAGATCATGCTGAGTTCCTGGACAAGCTCATTGGAAATTTCCAGACTCTCTTTGGAGATTTTGTCCTGGGAAAACAAGTTTTACAGTGCATTGGAAATCCTTTGTCTTATCAGAAATGTTGCTGAATTCTCAATTGAGACCCATAATGTCTGCCCATGGGCTGATGCTACTTGCCTGCAAACAGAACTTATTGTTCTTCATGAAAACCTTGCACTGCAGGAGGCTCATTGTGACCCTGTCACCTTCTGGACAAAGATGGTTAGTGCAGCAGGTACTCCTGTCCTGCAGAAGATGGCTCTTCAAATTCTCACCATGTTTCCCTCAACATACTGTTGTGAATCTGTTTTTTCAACTATGAATATAGTGAAGAGCTCACACCGCAGCAGACTCACCAATGAACACTTACAACAGTGCCAGCGCCTCGCCCTCACACCTTTTATGCCCAGGATTAAACAACTGGTAGCAGAAAAAAGGTGTCACTTCTCACACTAACTGACCTTCCACATGGCTGTTTGTATGTAGTTCGAAGGGTTTGTGGACTTATCACCTTTTTTTGTAGTTGTTCTGGAGTTTTTGTTCAGGAGTTTTTGTTCTGGAGTTCTGGACTTGGAATTTTTTGTCACTTTTTCGGACCTTGCCCTGACTGGACATTTGGTAAGTGGACCTTTCAGGTTTATATTTGAGTACCTCTACTGTAGATAGCCCAGAGGACACCGGCTCATCTGTCTTATGTGTGTGTGGGATTATTGTGTCAGTGCTGCTTCACATCCTGGTTGTCAGTATCATCATGATACTTCACTGGCCATGCAGTGAAGGGAAGGTCAACAGCTTCAGTGAAGGGGTTGTATGCTGCACGGGTGGGGCTATATGCTACAGTGAAGGGGTTGTGTGCTGCATTGAAGGAACTATGTGCTGCAGTGATGGGGCTATATGCTGTAGGGGAGGGGCTGTGTGCTGCAGTGATGGGGCTATATGCTGTAGGGGAGGGGCTGTGTGCTGTAGGGGACGGGCTGTGTGCTGCATTGAAGGGGTCACTAAACTCGTAGTCCAAGAATTACAACACAACAAAAAAAATTACACTTTTCCAGAGTATGAGATTATAAGTTGAAATAATAGCATTTACATTTGGTACTTGTTCCTTATAAACAGGCACTATGTACAAAATCATCCATTGAAACACTGCTGAAATACTGAAATGAAATTACAGTCTTACATGGAATGAATGACACCTGACTGAGTCACGTCCAACTTCTGAGGTGCATAGTAAATAATACACACTGATCAAGACACGCCTGAAAGCGGATGTAGCAGGATGTTAGCGGTAACAGTGAGTAACAGCGTAGAGTAAAAGGTGCAGGCCAGAGCTGCCAGCCATACAATGACCCACAGTACAGTAATGTATATGCGATGGACAGCTACCATATCGTGATACGCCCAAATTGACTTGAGTGCGGTGGGCCCGGTCCCAAATACAAACGCAAGTCAGCACAAGGCTGTATTACATTATTATTAGCTAGTGACCAAAGTGCTTACAGGCTGCACCATGATTTCCTCAAGCTCCCTGTCATCTTTCAGGCTGGAGTGTTTAAACTGTCCTGCATATGATCCATGAAAAGCAGGGAAACTGAGCATTATGAGTGTTTGATTTATTCATATAAAGTGTAAGTTATGGGTATCTGTCCAAATCGTTTCCTAAAACCTCATACTTGATTAACCGTATATCTGATTAAACAGTTTATTGTGTTACAATTTTGCACAGGAGCGGCTCACAATCAGCAACGTCTCTGTCAGAGCTGTGATCCTGTCGGTGTCCCGTGGCTGATTGTTGGGCCAAAATCACCAAATTAATTTTCTTGTTTAGTCTCTGGAACATTTTTGTCCATGAATAAATCACGTTGCCTTAACGTGACACATGTCCATTCTCTTCAGTTCTTAAGAGCAGCAATACATTATTAACTCCAACATCTCCAATATATACAGTATTTGCACACACACTCGCACATGTAAACTGATCTGATCCTTGGTGCATCTTCTGTTCAGTCCTTCTGAGTTTAAACCTGAAGAAAGACAGTGGAAGCAATGTGTCACAAAAGGCAAAGGAAGCACTTCATGCATATGAGTACAAGTGACGCTTTTTATCCACCAAGCAGTAAAGAGAATCGGTGGGGGTGTCACAGTGAGGCCTGTCTGTGGCAGAGGAACACCAAAATGGTGGGCCTGAAGAACCCCCAACCTTCCTACACAGGCCTGCCTGACAACAGTCATGAGCACGTAAGTGAAGGACAGAAAAAAACAATAGCTCTTATTTTAAGAATTGCAAGAGAAACCTTGTTTACACATTGATGTTTCAGTAGCTTTTCTCCAACAAAAATAAATCTGGCTCCTAATCAGGTTTTTAGAAAAAATATGCAGAGGACAAGGTCATATTCACCTCAGTTACTGTAAAACACCGGTTACTCCTGTCTGCTATTAAAAACAGAGCCTGATATGTTGACTCTCCAGGGGAGCATATTGTTGATATTTTACACTTCGGCGTCTCGCTGCGATCACAAATCACATCGCTGTGGGTCAAAGTGAAAACACACGACACAGATTTTTATTGCACACTGCAGTTGTATTTAGCAGCAGAGAAAGTAACAGAACTGCAATATTAACATACACATTTAATGTCCATTTCTCCAGTCAATGTTAAATTATCCCTTAAAGGTCATGTATGTTCAAGATATTGAATCTTTTTCTGAAGTCAAAGAAATTGCTATTTTTTCTGTAATATATGGCTAACTGTCCCCATTCTACAAAGTAAACTTACTAGATGTACTTACAGTTCACCCGGTGGGACTCTTCTGGGACAATTTCCTGTAAGAATCCTCTTACCTGTACGTTCTACTTAAAGATATTTTCCCTCCTATCCTTCTTTCATTGCTCCGCCTCTTTCCAGCAGCTGCCCAGTCGTCCTTGAGGTCCTTAGCAGAGTTGTAGTCCAGGTGGTAGCTGCTGTGTCTTTGGTTGGATTTCCCCTGAGTGCGGCCCTCCTTGACGGTGACCTTTTCGTTGGTGTTCTTTAGCTGAAGGGTGGGCATCAGGTTGTCCCTGTCCACATGAGGCATGTTGTTCACAGTATCGCCATCGTGACTCTCCCCGTTTCGCTGTCGGTGGATTTTGTTCAGTGTGACAGCCACCATGCTTAACAGCAGCAGCAGGATGACCAGCCCAACTCCCATGGACATGGCCACCCGGTGGAGGGCGCTCGTGGGCTCTTCTTGGCTAGGAGCGAGAGGCAGGGCCATGACGTGGTACTGGCAGTGGGGGCCGGTGTAGTGGGTGGGGCAGATGCAGGACCGTGATTGGCTGGTGCTGTTGCCAAGACAGGTGCCGCCGTGGAGGCAGGGCTGGGCGACACGCAGCTCGGTGGGTGTTTCACAGCGCCGGCCCGTGTGCCCGGGGAGGCAGGCGCAGCTGTAGTCCTTGGCATGAGGCATGCAGGTGCCCCCATTGGCACAGGGGTTTCCATTGCACCAGTTGGTGTTGATCTCGCAGCGAGGACCCATGAATCCTGCCGGACAGCTACATACAGGCCGGCCGCTCTTAAGGACACACCAGCCACCTGGGAGGAGCAGGACACTTTGTTATTCTGTGGCCATGTAGTGCGTTAATGCTGGTCTCCATGAAGGGGCAGAAAATGCATATAAATCGTGGTTAATATACGTTATGGTCTTACACTAATGACTCACTAAGAACTCAAACCACACACTCTGCACACCCGTGATAGTTACAGCTGTAGATCACATGTTTGTTTCTGAAAATGGCTTCACAGCCAGCGCATGCAGCGGCACACCTGCAGGAAATGCGGCTGGCGCTGACGCAGTTCTCTCCCCAGAGGAACTTCACCAGTTACATATTAAGCTTCCCCTCATGGGCCCTATGCATAATAGCAGCACTAAGCGGTCAGGGTGAGCTGGCCACGTGAGGATTGCTCTGCTCGGAGAGCACAAGGACGCGTACGGGAAGAGTGACCCCCTCTGAGGGCTCCTAGGGACTCGACTGGGGAGCGTCAACCCAAGGAGACCTTGGGGAGGGAAAAACATGAAAGGGTGACAGGATTCAGAACAGGCGTTAGCGGTCTGGCTGGGTGTACAGAGGGTGACAAAAAGCAGACCACACCAATTCTTACGTTTAGCCATGCACAAGGGACGTGTCACCAGAACCCCCCGCCGCACCCCCCAAACAGATCTGCAGTGGCACTGATTTGCCACCATGGTAAGTATGCTGTGAGATGCCCTGGCCTGCTTACCGTTGGCACATGACAGCGATGAGCACCGGTCCAGCTTCCTCTCACAGTTGAGCCCGGTAAAGCCCCAGGGGCATTCGCAAACATAACCCTGCCCGCCCTCCTTGTCCCTGCACCCCCCACTGTGGAAGCAGGGGACGTCGGCACAAGTGAGCAGCCGGTGCTGGCAGTGGGCCCCATCTGTGCCTCTTGGACAGATGCACCGATAGCCATCTTCCAGGTCCTGCGTGTAAAAAATGCGGCTAGTGTCAGGGCCCTGGATAGTCTTGTCCACATTGCATTAGGTAACTAAACATGTCCCCCAAGGCTCTGTTCTTGGTCCTCTCCATTTCACTCTTTACATGACCTCTCAGTCTCATGGCTTCTCCTACCACTATTATGCCAATGACATCAAGATCTACTTGACCTTCTCTCCTGTTGACACCACAGTCTATGCTCGGGTATCTGCATGCTTAGCTGACAATGCAGGGTAGATGAGGGACCATCACCTCCGACTTTAGGGGGCTGCGTGTGGCTCAGTGAGCTAAGCCTGTGTGCCTGTAATCACAAGGTCACCGGCTCATCGCTGTCACATCTGCAGGTCCTTGAGCAAGGCCCTTAACTCCCAGCTACCTGGGCCCTTCACGGACAGCTTACTCTATAAAGAGTGCGTTGAGGGAGGCATAAAGACAATTTCCCCATGGGGATCAGTAAAGTCTTGGTTATTATTATTGTTACTATTATTACTTAATCTCTCCAAGATTGAGCTTCTTGTGCTCCCTGCCAATCTTACCGTCCACCATGACATCATTGTTCAGCTTTGATCAATCACACTATTTCTATAAAGGTCTGCTAGGAACTGAGGGGTGATGACAGATGACCAGCTGTCCATTGCTGAGCACATACCAACTCTGTCCCAATCTTGCAGGTTTACCCTGTATACCATTTCTGGAGCGCAGCTTCTAGCCCAGGCTACTGCAATTCTCCACTAGCAGGTCTACCAGCTTGTGCTGTCAGACCACTGCAGATGATTCAAAAGGCAGCTGCATGTCTCATACTCATTCAGCCTAAACGATCCCATGTCATGTCTTTCCTTGTCAGTCTTCACTGGCTCCCTAGTGGTGCTCAAATCAAATTCAAGTCCTTGGTGCCACTGCATGATTCTCCAGTCCTGGCAGATAGGGAATTCATCCTTTTGGTTCCTAAAATGCAAATCGCATTCCGAGAGTTATGAAGGGAAATGGGCTATGAATGTGAGCCGACACCCACCACACACTCCCCCCCGTTCTGGCAGGGGCTGCT
Organism: Mormyrops boulengeri; assembly: GCA_026781065.1. NCBI lineage: Eukaryota > Metazoa > Chordata > Actinopteri > Osteoglossiformes > Mormyridae > Mormyrops > Mormyrops boulengeri. The sequence continues at coordinate 378,445 of JAODLD010000045.1, read as the reverse complement.
GCTGCACTCCGGCGCCCCCAGCTGGCAGTCGGCACCGGTGAAGCCGGGTGGGCAGGTGCAGGTGTAGCTGCCCTGGCCCGTGTTCATGCAGGTGGCACCATTGTGGCAGGGCTTATGGTGAGTGCAGTAGTTCAGATCTGCGGATGTGCATGATAACATGTGATCTTCCTTGCAGCTCTTACAGACGGAGAGGTGATCAGTGAAATTTCCTGGTCCGCCTCTCTAATATTCTGCATTTATGGCCTTTTCCAAGCACCTGCCTGTGTGCGTTCAGCATTTAACTGTCACAGCACGGCAGAGATCAGACTGCAGTGTGAGGGTTTAAATTCCTGTGCTGCACAGAACCCTCCCCTGCAGGTTTTATCTGGACTACTTACACTCCTGCTCTGCCACAGATATTTATATATATAACCTTGTGGACATTGAAAGAAATGACATACGTTCCAGAGACTAAGAGTTCAGATACAACCCTGAAAAAAAATGAGAGACCACTCCATATTTTTAAAAAATCTGCATTGTTAAATCATAGTTTAATGCTAGTTCTCCTGGCACAAGGCTATGCTGAGAAGCAGGTTGCTTCCAGGTTCAAAGTATCTAAGACAGCAGTACAGAAAAACAATGTGAAGCAGGTGACACTGGCAATAACAAAAACCAGCCAGGCAGAGGGCAGAAGCGACTTTCTAATGCCAGAGATGACCTTCAACTTATCCTGCAGTGCCTCATGAATCGGAGGATGACCTTAAGTGATCTTCAAAAAGAATGGGAAACATTAAGTTGTGTGAGGTGCATAGCTTGGAAAATTCATATCTGGCTCTTAGAAGCAGGGCTGAAGACTCATAAAACAAGCCCTTCATCAATGAGAAGCAGGGAAGAGCCAGGCCAGAGTTTGCATACATTTTGTGCTGTGGTCTCTTATGTTTTTTCAGAGCTGTATGGGTCATAATTGTTTACTAATGTTATTCTTATATGTTAAATAAGCAGTTGATATGAATACTGTCAATGTTTTCTGCTGTGTTTAGCCACACTGTGGTGGAAAAAGTGTCAGATGAAGGACTAAAATCAGTGATATCATCGATACTTAATAAAAGACCCCTCCCAACTCACCCTGGTCACAGAGGAGCCCCCCCCAGCCCTCCTCACAGTTGCACTGCCAGGGCTGTTGGCAGGAGCCGTGTTTACAGGTGGGGTACTTCCTGCACTGGTCACAGAGGGCGCCCTGCCAGCCATCTCTGCACCTGTCGCCACAGAGCACCACATCACACTCAAATTCGGAGGTAAAAGGTGCTGAACATTTTTTTCCTGGGATCTGCACCCACTGCACTTATAATTTCAGGATTAAGAGAGGAAGGACACAAGTGGCAAGGTTTCATCTCCATCTCCTATCTATCTGGAAGGGGCAAAGCTACAGCATCAAAGGGAAAGATGTGTCAGAACACACTGGGTGCAAACTTACAGACATTCACTGGGTCTAGAGCAGTTTCCATTTTGCTTGCTGCACCCCTCAAGACAGATTGCTGCAGATGGGGGGGGGGGTGCGCGTGTGTGAGAGAGAGAGAGAGAGAGAGACTATAAAGTTATCAGTAGTGATAGATGCATCGAGTTGATTCAGTCTGCAGTCGTCACAGTTTAGCTTCAAATGCTTTCAGTTCTGACGGCGCAGCAGCCACCTGTTTTTTTTCAGTATAACTTCACCGCCAACCAAGCTGCCATAAAACAAATTAGAAACCTAACCCATATGGAATAGAAAGCATGTTGTTTATCCCAGCTGAGGGCTGAATTGGACTGTTTTTCATTATTTCCATGTGTAGCACCACAGAATACTGGACCTGGTCATCAGACGTTAGGGGCCCTGTCCTTTTCTGCGGTATTTGCATCTGGTTTTTATTCAATGAACTAAGTAAATAAGCCAAGCTTTTCTGCAGTAATTAATATAATAAATCATATATAATGGAGCAGTAGAATAGTAGTTAAAGAGATAGACACGTGACTGAGATATTCCACAAGCCTTGAGAGGTTCTGTGAGCTTCTGTTTGAATCCACATCGAGCTCATTGGGGGAGACTAACCCCGCCAGCATGGGGAGGCATCTGAGCAATTTTGGAGCCAACAGAGAAATAGCAGGGAATTAAAAAGTTCTCTAATCAAAGCAGGGGGTGCCAGCAATAAAACCAAGCAGGGTGGGGGCAGGAGTGATTTTGGTAAAATTCGTCCAATCGGGATATATTATAATAGATGTAATGGTTTGGGGGGGGACATGTAGTCTGTGTTTCTTGCTACTTAAAGAAAGTGCAGCAGGGAGCCCCTAGAGTGCTCTCCCCGAAATTCCATCCCTGAAGCCCATACTGCTAAAAAATTAAATATTATAATAATTATGGCACATCTGGACTGTGAAGCATTACTGGTAATTAGTGCCATTTGGTGAGCCAAAGGCAAGGAAGCTGTGGAATGGCTCTGCATTTGTGAAATGTCTATTACCAGGATGCCGAGCACATCTACACGTGTGCACTCCGCGTGTGAGCCATAGCATAACAGGATATCGCACTGAGCACATCTACACATGTGCACTCCGCGTGTGAGCCATAGGATACCAGGATACCGCACTGAGCACATCTACACGTGTGCACTCCGCGTGTGAGCCATAGGATAACAGGATACCGCGCTGAGCACATCTACACGTATGCACTCCGCATGTGAGCCATAGGATACCAGGATACCGCGCTGAGCACATCTACACGTGTGCACTCCGCGTGTGAGCCACAGTATACCAGGATACCGCGCTGAGCACATCTACACGTGTGCACTCCACGTGTGAGCCATAGGATACCAGGATACCGCGCTGAGCACATCTACTCGTGTGCACTCTGCGTGTGAGCCGTATGATGCCAGGATACCGCGCTGAG
>JAODLD010000045.1:296489-308295 GCA_026781065.1 Mormyrops boulengeri | reverse complement strand
CCCAATGAGTATCCAGCACAGACCCCCCCCCGTCTGTCTCACGCGCCTCTGCTTCCATCCACAGCACTGGCTGGGTGGGACCCGTCAGCATCTTCAGCTACTTCGTCGTGGGGACCCTCACCAACAAAGTGCTGATGGGCCCCATCGTGGCCACACTGTTCGAGCAGGAGAAGCTGGAGGGAGACTTCAGGTACGCAGCTGCTGTGTGGCACTCGGGCCTTTGCCAGTCACCTGAGCTTTCCTTGTTCCTGGAGCCACTCTACTTTACAGATGACAAAATCATTGCTCACTTTCTACCTGATGGAGCAGAGAGGATTTGTCTTGCCTTGATATTGCTCTAAAACACATTCTGAAGTGAGGTAGTAGCCTATTAACAGGGCCACAACTGGGGTGTAATGGGTGTGACTGTAGCCTCTCCTGCAGTGGCTGTTGCCTCATTGATTAGATATTGTCGCTGTCTGTTTTCCGCGACTACGCCTCCCACTTGCTAAAAAGCAGTGATTGGACAGATATTACATTTCCTAGTGGCACAACCTGAGCATGTACTTTTTAAAAAATGAGCTAATACCTCAGAACAAAACAGCTATTGCATTTTGGCAAGATGTGGCACAATTTCATCGTAAACCATTCTAATTGTTTTTCTGAATGGTAGTTGAACAAGATGCAAATCAGTGAAATGATGGTTTTGCTTTTCATTGTGTCACATTCATGACACAGATTGAAAAGCGCTGCCTCTTGTTGACTGCATTCCCACGCGGCTCGGTTCCCACGCGCTATGCACTGTAAGAGCTGTGTTTGAAGTCTGCTACATATGCATCTGGTTTTGAACCAATATGACAAATTTGTCCTGCATTTGTCCCCGACCACGATTTGTCCTCGACGGTGCAATTGAAACACCCCCCCCCCCCCCCCCAATAAATTTTATTATTGTTGACTCTGGTAGGTGGGGGATATACTCTCTTATTTCTTTAGATTGAAAGTGGCAAGAGTGAAGACAGATTATTTAGGTGTGCATCTCCAGTGAGCCAAAGACGACAACATGATGAGGAGAAACTGAGATTCTGAAAAGGCTGATTGATGCTGTTTAATTCTTTGGTCTACAGGGACTGGCATTTAGACATGACGATAGCAAAGCAAACTATAGGCTATTATCAGATCAGCTACGACAATGATCTGCATTTTATTGGTGTGTTTGTGTTGCACATGTAGAGCAAAACTACTGTAAGGCTGTTTAGATTGCTCATTTTAATCAGGCCATTCCATCAGTGTTACTTATATCTCAATAATGACTGTATTTCAGAAAATGGAACAGCTGTTGAAAACTTATCAGGGTCAGTCTAGAGTTTTATGGTCAACAGCTGCCATTGGTGGATGGTTTAGCTAACTCAATATGGCTAGCTTTTTTTGTCACATGACATTTTTGTCTTGTATTTATTCTGCATTTTTATGTATAAAATGTTGAGTGAAAAGGACAGTTAACTGAGTGTAATCAAGTTCACACTAATTACATACACACTATAAACAGCTATCAGCATTGCTTACAGTGTGGTCTTCAATACGGCTTAAGATTAGTGCCTTGTTTTCTCCCAGATTCAAGCACATGCAGATCCGGGTTAACGCCGAATCTGCCGCCTTCTACAGGTACGTCAGCAGTCAGGGTGTCTTGTGCAGTAACAGCTGCTTTGGAAACGAGTTGTATCCTTGTGTTTGTCTTTGCTTTCCCTCTTAATGCTTAAGATGGATACCCCCAAAAAGTACATGCCTGCCTGCTAGTTGTTAGCAATTCATTGCCGCTAATGGCAAAGTAAATTACTTATATTTTTATTTAAAGTCAAACTGAATATTATGCATTTTTGAACAGGTTAGATGATAAATTTGTTGGTGCAGTGGCACAGTCAGGCACAGTCGGATGCTGTGGGCTCACCTGCCTGATGTGGTTGACTGTGCAGTAGCTTGCCTGTGTTCATGGACAGGGCTGGAAAGGTGGAGCGTATGAGGACAGACCGAAGACTGCAGCGCCTCCTGCAGACCCAGAGGAGCCTGATGACCAAGGAGTTCTGGCTGTACAGTATGAAACCCATCCTTCCTGCTTTCAACATGTGCTCAAACTTAGTAATATTAGACAAGAAGACTTTCTTGAACAGTGGACTGTAGACCTCACTGTTTGAAAGCCATTTTTATGTCTTTTTATCTTAATCTTTCATCTTCCCTCCACATGAGGCCCGTCGATAACAATGTGAATTGCAGGTCTTACTTTGGGCTCTTACTAAAGGCATCGGCATCCTTCGTACCTCCGACTCCTTCGTACCTCCGACTCCTTCGTACTGTTGCAACTTTGCATGCATTAACTGCCAGCTTGGTAGTTAATGAGTAGAATGAGAGACCCACTGGCGAGGCAGTGCACTCCAGAGTAACACTGAGGCCTCTATCTGCCCATATAGTGACCGGCCAGCGAGTCACTACCCTCCATAGTGACACTAAGGCTTCTATCTGCCCACATAGTGACCGGCCAGCGAGTCACTACCCTCCATAGTGACACTAAGGCTTCTATCTGCCGGCATAGTGACCGGCCAGCGAGTCACTGCACTCCAGAATGGCTCTAAGGCCTCCATCAACTAACTATGGATGCTGACCACACTGTGGCCCTTCCTCCATGCAGTTGGGGTGAACACCTTCGACTACCTAGGGGGCTTCCTGAGCTACATGGTCATCGCCATGCCCATCTTCACAGGGGTGTATGATGGGCTGAGTCCTGGGGAGCTCAGCGCCCTCATCAGCAGGGTGGGTGTGCCTGATGTGTGTGTGTGTGTCTCTCTCTCTCTCTTTCTCTCTCTCTCTCCCTCCCTCCCTCCCTCCCTCCAGAAAGACTACCTTTACTTTTAAGAGATGTTCCAAATAGGGATGTAAATAAGCAATTTCCTTCAGGATAATAAATGTATTCTGATTCTAATTCTGAATGCATTGGTGATTTGAGTTGATTACGATTATTGAGATTTGATGCATTGTAAATCTTGAATTTCTACCACAATTCGATTTCACTAATTGATTATTCGATTATTTTGATAACCTAAATTCATTTTTTAACTTTGCTGAAAATTCAAAAATGCACAAATATGACCAGTGGAAAGTAATTACACACTATTAATGGAATACAAATAATGAACATTAAATGTGGAGAACAACCCGGTGTAAATTATCAAAAAGGCCAACCATTGAACTGTTCAGGAAAAGCCAACGAAACACCCCAAGGAAGTGCCGCTTTTACCTAGGTCAACTAATGCTCTGCGTGCGTGCGTGCGTGCATAGGGGTACCAGCTCAGAGAAGCGGAATGAGGTTACATTGAGTTTTGTTCAGTAGAAAATGAACGATTGATTTGAGGCCCAGATTTAATAATTGTAACCGACTAGTGCTTTGAGACCTCCTATAAGTAATGAATGTGCAAATGAGATCTCTCATCGTCCATCACAGAAAATGACTGATCTCCAATGCAGTCATCTCTGTTGTTTGAGTAGATGTGCTGCTAACTTTGAATGATATTTGTGCTACTAAAGAGAGGCATTGCCCAAAAGTATCGCAGTGCAAAGTACGGCTGTGCTCAAAAAATCGATACGGCAAAATATCGTGACATACTCTTAGACAATACACGCATCGATACAGACGTGCTGTATCGATACGGCCAGTTTAAGAACTTTTATTTGGCAGGCTATCCAGTGGTGCAACGGCAGTTGTGAAAGTGCAGTGCGCAATGCAGCCGCAGGGTGCCGCCAGGAGCGTAGGTTTTATATTAACATTAACATAAGGCGATTCAGTGGTCATGCTGTGTACCGTTAGTTTTTCCATAAACTATTGCTGTTATACTTACATAATATTTAAAGTGAAATTTATCGTTCCATTTTACTGTTATTAATTTTTACTAATATGGTCGTTTAAGTCCCACATTATGAATGCTGGGTTTGTGGGGATTATTAAATGCCCCTGCCGCTCTCCTGCACCCTGTATCTCTCACGAACAAATCCTACATTTCCGGAAAGAAACACAGCACACGTGAAATAGCGACTTGAAAATATCTCCTTTCGACCAGCACTATTTATGAACTAAATGATTTAGAGTTCCTGGTAACACACTTTATGGCGTTTTCCAAATAAATGCCAGATCGATCTGCCCCGTTTTTTGATGGGCTTCTTACTCTTTCTTACGCCCTAACGGCAAACACAGTAGGATGAGAATCATGACAGACACAAACGCTATGTACCACTGCATTATAAGCCTTAATTGCTATTTGTGTCATGCTGTTAACTAACCAAGCTCGTTGCAGTTTGCACAATCAAATAAGTTAATCTTTATGAAACTTAATCAACATGAGACCATTAAATTCCACCATTTCACACAGCCTTTTATTAATTATTAAGGTTTTTAATAAGTTAAGTTTACATACAAATTGAAGCCGTACTGCACTTTTCCGCTCACCGCTCTCTATATGTCGTCGCTTTACTTGCTGGTCTGGAAGTGAGTGTCTGCAAGCCGGAGCGGGAGTTTAGAAGAAACCATTTTAATGGAGGTTAGGGGTTCTCCAAATAAAAACTGTAAGAGAAAAACTTTAAGTTATGTAATGAGATATATTAATCCTAAGTTTTTTTTTGTAGATCAGGCATTATATGTCATGATCCCCCCCCCTCCATCTCAACACTGGAGGGGACGTATCCCCCCGTCCACCCTTAAATCTACATCTATGGTGCCTGCAAACAACATAGTTTCAGTGTTCCAAAAATCTAGTTCCAAGAATCTGAAATTGTTTAAGCCGTAGCTGCCAGTACAAGCAACATTTAAATTTGTTACAATAGGCTGTTTTGTCGTATTTGTTTAGTGTATTTTTTAAATTTTTTGAAAGCCATAAACAATATTTGTTCTGTTTTAATTGTGGACCTCAAAATAAATAATAATAAAAAAAAATCCGTTCAGCTGTTTAGAATACTTGCGTTATTTAGGCATTATTCAGAATGTATCGTGATACGTATCGTATTGTTGCCCCGTATCATGATACGTATCATATCGTGAGGATGCTGGCAATACCCAGCCCCAGTGCAAAGACCATCCGGTAGAGCTTCCTTTATGAATTTTAATAAACCTCCTGCCGTCGTATATGTAGGGAATTTGTGTACTGGAGCGGTTTCTTTGCATGCCTGCCTGCATGGCGTGAGTGATAGCGCATAGTCCAGAAATAGGATTATCTTTAAGAAGGAATTTGCCCCCAAAATTGATTAAAACTGATTCTGAGTCACAGATCAATGTAGTTGGATCACGACCTTAATAACCGATGACAGTGCGTTAATACATCTTTACAAGTTTCAGCCCGAGTGATTGTCTGTAATGTGCCTCTTTCACTGACAGATTTGCTTGTCAGTCGTCATGCTCTCTAATTTTTTCCCAGAATGCTTTTGTCTGCATCTACTTGATCAACTGCTTCACTCAGCTGATGGACCTGTCCACCACACTGTCTGATGTGGCTGGATACACCCACAGGTATGTGTGCATTGCTAATCACCCTGTACAGCACAGAGCGGCACAAGTTTCATCCAAGGCATCAGTGTCACGTGACACTGTGACCATCAACCCCTGATGGTTGGGTGACCATTTGCAGGATTGGCGAGTTGATGGAGGTGATGGACGACATCATTCAGAAGCAGTGTGACTACGATCCCACTTCCGGGGATTCGTATGACTTTGACAGGTGAGACCCGGGATATGTTTGGCAGGGAAGTGGGTGGAATATTCCGGTCACACTCCCTACGGATGTGTTCTTTTCTCCCTGGCAGCGATCTGGACGCCCCGCATTGCCACGTGGATACAGCTTTTATTCTGGACCGGCTATCCTACAAGTCTCCCCAGTCAGACAATCTTCTAGTGAAAGACCTGAGCCTGAAGATCAGCCAGGGGACGCACCTCCTGGTTGTGGGCGACACAGGCACTGGGAAGACCTCCTTCCTGAGAGTCCTCAACAGGCTGTGGGAGTCCTCCAGTGGTTAGGGAGAATGTCACCTTTACTGCTTTTGTATTTTCACTTCATATATCCTTTTTAAATTCTACTCGCTTCTTCCTGTGGTCAAATTATGAGTTAGTCCAACTGCTAAAGGAGAATATTACCATAAATGCAATGTATAAACACCACAGGAATATAACTGCTGTGCTTCCCTGTAATGCTGGAGGTTGTGTTTGAAGTGCAGTTGATTTACTAGTTTTGAAGTAAATCTCTGGGTGCTGTTCTGCAGGCTTCGTCCAGATGACCACGTTCTTTGGACCCCGTGGCCTTCTGTTTCTCCCTCAGAAGCCATACCTGACTGATGGAACGCTGAGAGAGCAGGTCTCTTGGTTCCTTAGATTATGCCAGTTTCACCAACCGGAATAAGAAATCATCATGTCCTAATCCCTGTGTCTCCCTCCTATTTCTCATAGGTTATCTACCCCTTAAAGAACACATACCCAGTCTTGGGTAAGATGTGTTTATTCACTTGGAAAGACCTTTTTCCCTTGTGTAGAGGTATGGTTGTGTAGAGATGGACTCATTATATTGATAGTAAATTCGGTGCAGACTTTCTGGAGAGCCACTTGACGGGCCTCTTTCTGGAGAGCCACTTGACGGGCCTCTTTCTGGAGAGCCACTTGACGGGCCTCTTTCTGGAGAGCCACCTGACGGGCCTCTTTCTGGAGAGCCACCTGACGGGCCTCTTTCTACAGGCTCTGTGGACGACGAGAGAATCCTTCAGTTCCTCGAGTTGGCCGGCATTGTGAGTAGTTGGAGTGTAATTCCTCACGGTCCATGCTGGCCCTGCATTCTGCTTACAGTCACTGTCATTGTCCTGTAGTCCAGTCTCTTGAAGAGGACAGGGGGACTGGATGAGGAAGTGGACTGGAACTGGTAGGGTGACCCTCTTGGGGCCGCAGACACCGTCCTGTCTTCACAGATGGGTGGGATAAGACTCTGGTTTTGTTTGATCAGTCCGTGTTGTTGTCTGCAATGTTATGTACTGCTATGTATGTTTAATGATACAGGTATGATGTGCTGTCGCCCGGGGAAATGCAGCGGCTGTGTTTTGCCCGCCTCTTCTACCTGCAGCCCAAATACGCAGGTCAGGGTTGGTGTTTTCAAAGCCTGACTCTCATTAACGTTACCGAGTCTCTAGCAGAGTCTGGGTGACATGGCCGAAATGTGAGCTAATGTGGGGTTTAGCATGTGTGCAGCTCAGGTGAGATGTTAGCCAGCACTAGTGTGTGGGGCCACTTGCAACATGCCTGCTGACGTTAATGAGTCTCACGTTAGTGCTGGATGAGGCCACCAGCGCATTGACCGAGGAGGCGGAGGGGCAGCTGTACCGGGCCTGTAAACAGCTGGGCATGACGCTGGTGAGCCTGGGCCACCGCAGCAGCCTGGAAAAGGTCATTCTCCTCCGGATGCCACCACCCTGCTCTACAAGTTACTTCCGTGGCACTGGTGCACGGCTACATAAATGATGGTGAAGAGCTGCAGGTAATCATCACAGGAGTCACAGCGGCGGTCTGTCCTTTGCTCTGCAGCATCACGACACGAAACTGAGGCTCTGTGGAGACGGCAGATGGGAGCTGACCGAGCTGAGAGCGTGAGCTGCAGAGAAGCCGCTGAGATCCAGCTTTTACCTCTCGCTTCCGTAAAAGTACCTGATGAAGAGCTTTAGGGGACTCGGATACCTTCATAGGTGCTGATGCTGCACATGCGAAAGGCCTTCAGATGCTTTTTTTATTACATTTGTAATGTGATTCATGCAGGGTTACAAAGGATGAGCTTGGCTGTTTGGTCACCGTGCCGACTGTATATTAATACTGGTTTTAAGGGTAAATACTGATGAACACGGCATGTTGTACCATCGTGCTGCATCACAGAACATCACAAGTATGTGAAACTCCAGCAGCAGCTGGTCGCTGGCTTTCATATCTCAAACGAGGTCACTCATAAATACTCCTGTTAAACTGTGTATATCATATTTTTTTTTTCTTTTCTGTTGAGAATTCAGCTGAACTCACTGTTAGACTCTGAACCGTGTGAAGAACCCTGCTGAACACAGGAGACGTGCAAACGGCACACGCACACCTTTGTTCGCCTCTAAATTTTTAGTTACATTTAACATATCATCTAAGTACATAAACTCTGCCTTGGTAGGTTAAAGGGCCAAATAATGGACAGGCAACTGTGGACATGGTAAATATACCAGAAAATATAAAACTCTAAAAAGACTCATTCATCATGTCATTCTCACCTCTGACAGTCATACACCCAACATACAAATGATAAAATATTTCGGGCAAATAATATATCAGTCTGCATGCATGCATAAATAACACAGCTATACAGACCATATATACGTATGTGCATACATAATGCAGCCATACAGACCATATATACGTATGTGCATACATAATGCAGCCATACAGACTATATATACGTACATGCATACATAATGCAGCCATACAGACTATATATGCATAAATGCATGCATACATAACACAGCCATACTGACTATATATACGTACATGCATACATAATGTGACCATACAGACTATATACACATAAATACATGCATGCATACATAACACAGCCATACAGACTATGTGCATGCATACATAACAATAGTTTCTCTTAATTATTAGCAATTGCTTCGCACAACATGTGACTCAGCAATGGAGATCCATTAAAGTTCAACCAGGGAGAGCTCGGTTAATCTACCGACAGAATGACCATCCATGAAAATAGTCTTGCCTGCGTCCTTTATTGGTGACGGGAGCTAAAGTTTCCTCTGCTGGGTGAGGCAACTGGAAGTGGCTGTTAAGGTTTCGTCAGGTTGTAGCGCTTCAGAGCTTCTCTTTCTGCCCGATGGCGCGTTCCCGGTGTGAGCTTGGATGTATTCTGCCGATATAAGTCTGTTGGTGCGGGGGGCGTTTCTTTATTACGGAAGCGTCATGCAGCGGGACATTTGGGCGTTTCCTCGCTGGGCTGCACCTTGTTTTAACGACAGAGTCCATCGAGCAGGGGGCTACCCATTTGGAGGAGGCTCTGCTGATAGCAGGATATTGTGAAAATGCACGAGAGGCCCTGAAGATGGACTATGAGTGCACCTTCTACTAGCCATGGTATCAGCGATGGTGCTGTTGTGCACTCTGTGTCAGTTGATGAAGGTCTTAAAAGAGCAGTTGATAAACTTACTGAGGAGATGCACTTTCTTATGAGGGAAATGAATGAGATGAACGAGGAGAATCGCAGACTGAGATCTTCAGTTGGTGGGACAAGAGAGTTCCCTCCATTCCATGGGGGCTGTCATAGTTGTACTTGTGCTGAGCCTGGATGTCGAACTGGGCGGACACCGTACAGGCGAGGCGGACGCTCTCCTGATCGTCATTCCCAGTTGACTGAAGGGGGCAGCCTGTGGCAGGACCACCGATCGCAGCACCGTGGGGGGCGCAGCCCCAGCCTAAGCTGGCACTTGCGGAATGTGCAGTTTTTGTCACCGTGTGGTGTTAATGACAATAGTCAGCAGGGAAACGGAGTGTAACGCGCACCACATCGGCTCACCTTCATATAGGCCCCATTATCCTAGACACTCCTGCTGGGGGATGTGAGATGAACACTCATAAATGTCGATAAAGTCAACCTGTCGACTTAGATACTCCTGCTTTATTCCGACATCCCTAGCTATTTTCCATTTGTGGAACAGAGCCCTTTTCCTCCTGACTTTATTCTTAATTTCACTAGTAAACCAGCTTGGTTGCAGTTTTGTAGATTTAGTTTTCCTGGAAACAGTTACGAAATCCTGTTGCGTTTGCAATAATGTGCTTTTTAAAAATTCCTGTGCCTCTTAATGCCTTGGCTCCTAGAACAGTTTTATGGAGGCGAACTGCTGCTCATTTTTCAACCAAACAGGTCTGGGCAAAAGTTAGGCAAACATATTATTGGCCTCTCATGTTACAGCACATAAGAAACTGATGTTAAAGAACATGTGGCACCTCAGATGCGGCGCTCGCCAGTTCATCAGCTAAAGGCTCCCATGGGTGGGTCCATTGCAGCAGACATCTTAGAGTTGTGAGAACTGCACTAAGTTGGCCCCGCCCTGGAAGGGCCCCTACCAGTTTGTGGAAGCGATGGACTCGGTGGGGAGCTGGACTGATGTATCAGATTGTCAGGCCTTTGGAAATGCTCGGAAGGGCACGGATGCTGCATCACAATAGACTAAAGCTGTAGACGTTACCAGTCCCCTGTCTTTTGGATCCCCCTGCCCATTCATCGGTCTCAGTAGTTTGTTCTTTGGTTCCTGTAAACGTGTCCCCCTTTTTGCTATAGCTCTGTGCTTGGGAATTGTTTCGGTTCTGTAGCGGACACCCCGGGTTTGTCATTTGGGTTGTTGTGGGGAATGATTGTTCTTTTCTCTTGGTGAAATGGGGATGTTTTTATTGTGGGTGGGGGGGGGGAATATGTAACAAACTTTATTGTATACAGTGTTGGTGGGTTGTGATGGTTCAAGTTTGTCGGCTGTGTCCATTTAGAACTGCCGTAGGACGGTAATGATTTGCCCTTGTTTTTGGGGAAAAAGGAGAGAGGGGGACGAAGGAATATTAATAATAAAGATAAATATTCAGCAGCTTAAGTGGGGCTCCTGATTTGTTATTTTATTATTACTATAAAGTTAGGCGAAGGAGTCCAGTCTTCGTCTCAGCTCACTGGATAGCGTCCATGTGTCAGTCATACAGCAAGACAGGGACCACCAGGACTCTAAAGACTTGGACCTTCGTCCTCTTGCAAAGATATTGGCAACGGCGCACACCCCGTTCCATATATACACAACACATGCAAAATATCAAAACTATGGCAATTCTTTTTTGTTTACTTTCCTACTTTTCCTTGGGTAAACCGTCTGCTTCTGGCTCGCTACCCGAGGCTAATGCTGCAGGCACAGAATACATGAAGGAAAATTCCGAATATAGTCTCATCCAAGTTATTGATAAACTGCCAAAAATGAACCAATGAGATGCAGTAGCGAAACTATATTTTATGTATAGTACTGTACTGCATTACAGCGTATTTGAATTATACATAGTTCAGTAATTTGTGCAGTACTGAAATTTGAAAAGCGTTCGAAATAGCTGCATTTTGGAAGAGTCAAAAAAAATTCACTAAATAGCGACGCTGTCCATTTTATAACCTTATATTGGTGGAATAAATATACAAATGTCAATTAGATGGTAATCTGACCAATAGAAAAAGGAAATAAAAATCAGTTATAGTGATCATCCACTTATAGTGATCGATCTCAGCCAGACTTACATGATTGCTACAGTATAAACAGTCTGACAGGGTTCGAGGCGCTCTGGAAGGTCAAGTTCTCTCAAGAAAGCTTGGACATCAACTTGCATTTAGTTTGCACCACTCATGCTCCCAGATAACCCGTACATTAAGATTGAACATGCACCCTTGTGTTACAACCTTCTCCTGAAACTGGTGGTGCACTGAACCAAAATTTGGTTTTGTTACAGGGTTCACCATGTTTGAATCAAAACATTTTGGACAACCATGGAAAAACACCCAGTGTAGAGACTTTCCTGTAAGCCCCAGAGTGGATGGCCAAGTCTTCTCAACGCGGACCTTTAAATGACCAATGTCCAAGTGGTCTCTGCGATTGGGTGATGTCCCCGTTTATTCCAAACCTTCGGTTCACGTAAAGAACCTTTTGCTTTTACATACCACACTTGTGCTGTATAATGCGCTGGCGGCCTGCTGTTTGTAACATG
>JAODLD010000045.1:256398-282449 GCA_026781065.1 Mormyrops boulengeri | reverse complement strand
CAGAGCGGCCCCCCTCCCCCTGCATTGTAAGAAACGCACCCTGTGTCATGACGCGTGTGTGACCCCCAGGGTGGCCCCCCTCCCCCTGCGGTGTTTAAATTAAGCGGCAGGCAGCAGCAAGCCGAAGCTCTTCCTGGGGGCAGCACACACTTTTCAGTCATTTGAGTTTTAGAAATTTTCAGTTTGTGAAGCACTTTAAACATTGGCATTTTTAGGATTTGTTTTTCAATAAGGAAGCTTTTGCAATTTTTTTGTGCTGTGATTTCAAATAGACATTTACCTGCACCTTTATTCCTGTTTACAGTAATCTATGTAACTATCAATGTGTATTGGAAATGACAAACAGGTAAACCTCAAAATGTATTATTGTGGCGCTAAAGGCACAGTGAAAAATTTGGGTGCACCTAAATTTTGTGCCTGTGCAACTAAATGAGAAAGTTAGGCGCATCAGTTCAGCAACGCAAAAAGTTTGTCTGGAGGCCTGCATACGCATTCAGCCTTTTGTCTATGTTGTTTTGTTTGCATTTTGTTTTCAATTTTAACATTTACATGTTGTGTTCCAGTTTTGCATATTCTTTGCAGATTTAACATATTGACAAATGTGTGATTTGCACAAGCAAACAGGATGTATAAAAAATGTAGGCACAGGGTTTAAAAAAAATAGCTATTTAGTGTTAAATATTGCTCACAGTGCTCTTAGCTGCTTTTTTTTTTTTAAATAACATTTTGCTTTGCTGGCAGAGAACTCCAGGAGACTAAGAACGCGATGGGTGAGTTCCCCAAACCAGAGGGGGTAGAGCCAAAACCAGAGATGAATGAGGGCCTCCTGGGTTTGGAAATTCCACCGGAAGTCAGGAGTGCCCTCCAGGTACCCCTCCCAATTTCATTTAGTCATCTTTGCCGGAACGGTGAGAGTAACTTTGTTCACTGAGTCATTGTCATATGTGACTTGTCAGATATATGTTGTTTGGGAGAGCGCTTGTAAATGTTATTTTCAATACAGTAACTCATATGGATTTGTTTCCTGAAAGCTATAATAGCTATGCCTGTTTTGCATACTGAGTTTGTTTAGCTTTTTCTGTATATAAATGCTTGTTTATATACAGCGCATATAAACGGCCGCCTCTCATTTGTGTGGTATTGCCGGGTAGGGCCACCTCTCGTTTGTGATATAGGGTCGCCTCTCATTTGTGGTGTCGTGATGTTTTGAGGTGTACCCCTGCCTCTCGTTTGCAGTGTAGGGCCACATCTCCTTTGCGGTGTAGGAAAGCCTCTCTTTTCTGGTGTACCCCTGCCTCTCGTTTGTGGTGTAGGGCCGCCTCTCATTTGTATGGTATTGCAGGGTAGGGCCACCTCTCGTTTGTGGTATAGGGTCGCCTCTCATTTGCGGTGTCGTGGTGTTTTGAGGTGTACCCCTGCCTCTCGTTTGCTGTGTTTTGTGGTGTACCCCTGCCTCTCGTTTGCGGTATAGGGCCGCCTCTCGTTTGCAGTGTAGGAAAGCCTCTCTTTTGTGGTGTACCCTTGCCTCTCTTTTGCGGTGTAGGATCGCGCCTCGTTTGCGGTGTACGGCCACCTCTTGTTTGCAGTGCTGCGGTGCAGCCCCTCCTCTCGTTTGCGGTGCAGGGCCGCCTCTCGTTTGTGGTGTTTCACAGTGTAATCCTGCCTCTCGTTTGCGGTGTAGGGCCGCCTCTCGTTTGCAGTGTACCCCTGCCTCTC
Source organism: Mormyrops boulengeri (assembly GCA_026781065.1). NCBI lineage: Eukaryota > Metazoa > Chordata > Actinopteri > Osteoglossiformes > Mormyridae > Mormyrops > Mormyrops boulengeri. The sequence goes on along the minus strand of JAODLD010000045.1, from coordinate 280,733 downwards.
ATTTGCGGTGTTGCGGTGCAGCCCCGCCTCTCGTTTGCGGTGCAGCCCCGCCTCTCGTTTGCGGTGTTGCGATGCAGCCCCGCCTCTTGTTTGTGGTGTACCCCTGCCTCTCGTTTGCGGTGTTGCGGTGCAGCCCCGCCTCTCGTTTGTGGTGCAGGGCCGCCTCTCATTTGCGGTTTAGGGCTGCCTCTCATTTGTGGTGTTTCGCAGTGTACTCCTGCCTCTCGTTTGCGGTGTAGGGCCGCCTCTCGTTTGCAGTGTATCCCTGCCTCTCATTTGCGGTGTTGCGATGCAGCCCCGCCTCTTGTTTGCGGTGTACCCCCGCCTCTTGTTTGCGGTGTACCCCCGCCTCTTGTTTGCGGTGTACCCCCGCCTCTCGTTTGTGGTGTAGGGCCACCTCACGTTTGCGGTGTTTTGCGATGTACCCCCGCCTCTCGTATATTGTGTCAGTCAGCTTAAGGTTGAAAGCAGTCTGTAATATTGACTTCTCTTTAGGCCACCAGCCTGCTGCCTGACTCCAGCCCGGCTCCTGCTGCTCCAGTGGCATCATGGGATACCGGAGGTTCAGCCCCAGCCTCAGAGCCGGGTTTTCTCTTGTCACAGGCACCCCCTCCTGCCCCCCCCAAGCCTCCGGTAATCTCTAGGACAGTGGACTATGGGCATGGACATGGTAGGTGCCCATATCTTATGATTAATCACATGCTTATTTCAGCCAGTGAGCCTCTTTTACCTCCTGTTTTTGGAGGAATCACACGTTATTATGCTTTAATAAAATGGAATCTCAGGTTACTGATTCAAATATCCAGGGCTTGACAACATTACCCCGGCAAGATGGCGACAGCCGTATCGCTTTAGTAGCCCTTCAAGCTTCAAGTGAGTAAGGGCTGTGGTAAATGCACAGAAGATGCTCCTGATCAGGAGACGCTTAAACTGCAGTATTGTAGTGTAGTAGTGTTATTAATGAATTCAAATTATTTTAAATAGCTTTGCAGCTTGATGTTCACAAAGCTTTTAAAACGCTTGGGAGGAATAGTCGCCTGTATCTCATCCTGTGTGCTAGTAAGGATTTTCATTGTACTATTCAAGATTCTTTGTCACATAAAGTTATACAAGTACAACATGTACCCTTGTTTGGTCCTAAGACTGTGAAATAAAGTTATATAAATTAAGTTAAATATGAAATGTCTAAGACTAAGGCAATGAAAATATATAGAAAAAATATATCCAAAATAAACACTAGACAGTATCTGTACAGTGTGCAAAATAATATATTAGAATATATATACGTATGTATTTGTATTGTGAAGTGCAGTGTGTTAGCTTGTTGAGGTCAGTAGGCATAAGACATGGATGTCAACTGCAGGTGAGTGACAGTGAGGTCGAGTTCCTTGAGAGTTCAGAGTGCTGTAGTGAAGTAAGAAGAGTGCTGTAAAGAAGCTGTAGTGGCATGTCCTGGTCCAGGAGTCGTATGGCCAGAGGATAGAACCTCTTCCTGAACCTCTCTGTTTTTGTCATAATACTTCTGAAGCGTTTGCCTGATTGCAGCAGATCAAACAGGCAGTTAGTGGGATGGGACGGGTCTTTGACGATCGTGGTTGCTCTGGACCTGCTTCTCCAGGTGTAAATGTCCTGCCGAGACCGTAGATCCGATCTGGTGCGCCACTCTGCCGCCTGGGTCACACTCTGTAGACCTTTAATGTCCTGGACACAGCTGTTGACAAACCAGGAGGTGATGTTCTGGGTCAAGACACTTTCCAGAGTAAAAATTCTGTGGCATTCCCGCCACTGTCTGCTAAACTTTCATGGAGCTGTTGGTGAGGGTATTAATGTCTGTCTGCAGTTGGTTGCATTTTGACAAAATAAATGCAATGTTGTTTCACTGCACAAGCAGCCCTTACATTTGCTGTGTGCAGCGCTTGTTTTGTTGAGGGGAAATAGATCTGGAGATGTTAGCTGTTGGTCAGATTGTTAGGCTTAGGTTTTTTTTTTTCCAGTTTCATGTTTGATTTTTGTCCCAAAAACAGTATATAAATGTCATTGCATGTTGAATGTAAAATGTTATTGCATGTTAAAAATACAATGGTTCATAATAATGAACGCGCACACTGCGTGACATACGTTTGTTGGCTAGAGGTACAGTACTGTATGTAGTTATTATGTACTCTATTTTTCTGACTTGCCTACAGATTCAGTGTAAAGATCTCGTTCATATCCTGGGGACTGCCTTTCTAACACACATGCTATAGCCGGTGATCTGTGTTTGAAGGTGGCTCAAGTGCTTGATGTAGTCAAACCTCTTTCAGATGCAGGAGCCACGGTGGAGCGAATATCCTACGGGGAGAGGATCGTCCTGAGGCCGGACCCTCCGCCTCTAGAGAGACCTTACGAGAAAGGTCAGCCCTAACATCGCTCTGTGTCACTGTATGTGCGCGTCTGCATATTCATGTTATCCTTACATTGTGGGGACCAGATATCCTTGAAATGTGATTTAAAAAATATTACATGGTGGGGCCATTTTTTTTCAGTCCCCACAAGGATAACCTCAGTTTGATTAAAAAAAAAAAAAACCTGAGAATGCAATCATAAAGTTAAATATGTCAAAAGTCTCGTATTTTATTTGGTTACTTATGGTTAAGGTTAGGGCTGGGTGGGGTTTAACATTGTTATTACTGGGATTAAGGTTTTCCCCATACAACTTAATGGAAAGTCTCCATAAAGATGTGAGTCTGTCTGCCGGTCAGTCTGTTTTATATTTCCCCCCCTTTACTCACATCTTTGCAGAATAGTTGATAAAAACCAGCTTCCATTTGCAAGTTAGCATCAATTTCCTCTTTAGGGGAAATGCCAAGCATTTGTGCTCTGGTGACACTACGGTCATACAGAGTAATAAAATCCCATTTCATGCTTTAAAAATTGTCACATCTCGCAAAATAACATCGAAATGTGATGTTAATGCAGAGTGCCAAGTAAGTTTTGCTTTTAGGTAATATTCCGAACAGAAAATGTTACAGCTGTATTTTATTTTTGCCTGTTAAGTTAGAGGCCATTTTTGTAGGATTCTCTGTCTTAGTTTGCAGAATGACAGAGCGCAAAATCATTAACGGAAATCTGCTCTAATATGCATTAATGATTTTTTGGTATAATTGTCCTGAAGAGCCTCTGGGCCCCAGAGACCCGTTCGAGCGAGACCCCTACTACGACCGGCGGCCTGATCCGTACCTGGAGCGGCGGGATTATGGCCGTGAGCGGGACCCGTACCGCGACAAGCCGCCTGGGGACTATGAGCGAGAGCGCTACGAGAGGGATCGATACGCCAGAGAAGACAGGTGCCAACCGACTTCATTTTGGCTCGCGTGAGCATTTCTGCAGTGTGCAGCTGGGAGGCGCTGTCTCCGATAATCACTGCCTGCTCTCTGCTTCTTTCCTTTTAATTGCAAGCCAACATTCGGTGACACTTGAAGGAAGGTACGGCTCGCTGTGTTGCGCAGATCTCTGACAATTGGTATCGGCAGAGGTGTCTGCTCAGTTGCTCTCTGGGTCTCTCTGCGTCGGCTCACTTTTCTGGCTCTTGCCTGTTGGCTGCAGGCTGCCACCAGGACCCCCACCCCGCCCAGGGCCCTTCAGGGAGCGTGAGCTACGGGATGGCCGGGAAGGCCGAGGCAGCCGGGACCGGGAAGACCATTACGGGAGGCCTCTCTACGATCGCCCGCCGCCGTATGAGCGGCTGCCGGAGCACGGACCTCTGGGATATGGAGGTACAGGGCAGGGCTTTACATGATGCTGTCGTCAGTGTATGTGCGTCCAGTGCATGGTACATTTACAGAGGTGGGCCAAAACCTTACGACTACCCCCACGTGGAGCAAATAATGCTGTCTTTCTCTTTGAAACGGTGCGTGTCGCGGTCTGGGACATATTAGACATTAGGCTAATGTTCAGTACTCATAGTCGACATGTTGAATGCAGAAGAAATTGGGCAGGGATAAAAATCTGAGTGACTGACAAGGACCAAATCATTATGGCCGGACCACTGGGTCAGAGCATCTCTGAAACGGCAAGGTTTGTGGGGAGCTCGTGGTCAGTCATGGTGAGTACCTACTGAGAGTGATCCAAGGAGGGACAACCATGCAGCAGGGTGTTGGTGGCTAGGACTTAACAGTATGGGGCAAGAAGGAAGGATATCCTGTCTGGTATGATCAAACAGCAGAGCTACTGTGGCACAAATGGCAGATAGTTTTGATGATCACGACGGTAATGCGTCACGACATGTATTGCCTCGAGCCCTGATTTTATGGAGCTACGTAGTTGTGGATTGGACGTGTCGGTCCAACGCATCCCACAGCTGTTCAACATGGACCTGGCCATCCACGTGATGCGACAGCAAATGGGATTCATCGGATCATGGCTCCCTGCTCTTGTGCCCATTGTGAACGCTGTCAGTGGTGGACAGGGGTCAGCTTGGGCACTCTGACCGGCCTGCATTTACATTGCCCTGTACGTGCTCGTGCCCATTGTGAACGCTGTCAGTGGTGGACAGGGGTCAGCTCGGGCACTCTGACCGGCCTGCATTTACATTGCCCTGTACGTGCTCGTGCCCATTGTGAACGCTGTCAGTGGTGGACAGGGGTCAGCTCGGGCACTCTGACCGGCCTGCATTTACATTGCCCTGTACCCTGCAGGCCTTGATATCTTGTGTGTCGTGACACAACTCCCGTGATCATCACCAAATTATCTGCCATTTGGCCTTCGGTCATATCCCACATTGACGAGTCCTGGCCGCCCAACACCCTGTTGAAGGTTCATGGTTTTATCCCCCCTTGTATCACTCCCAGGAGGTACTCACCATGGCTTACTGTGAGCTCCCCACAAACCTTACCATTTCAGAGATACTCTGGCCAGAACGATTTGGGGTGAGTTTCCCGAAGCCTTCTTAACGCTACGTTGTTCGTAAGATATATGTTAAAAGATAGAACTTACAAATCACGTAGCGTTAAGAAGCCTTCAGGAAACTCACTCTTGGCCCTTTTCAGAGTCACTAAGATCTTTACCCCTTCCCAATTTCTTCTGCATTCACCATGTCACCGTATCTTAGCTTACCATCAGATTTATCCCAGACCTCGACGTGTGCGGTTAACAAAAGATAGTCAATGTAATTCTTGTCACGTGGGTGTGGTCATAGTGTTTTGGCTCATGTATGTATATAACCAACGGTAAAACAATTTTAATTTTGCTATGATGTGCTATTTCAAAATGTCCCCTAAAGTCACCCCAGAATTTGCCGTAAACATTCTGATGAATGTCTCATTCTCATCAAACTATTTTTAACAAATTCAGCTGAGTGAGTTGGTGGTGAAATTTTAAGAAGTACATGGAATGGTTGGAATAGCGCTGCAGAATGGCTTGGGGGCCAAAGTGGTGGTATTCCAGCCGCCATCTGAAGAACGCATCAGACATATTTCAACCAACAGACAGGGTTCTTGCTGTTTTGTTGTTAGTTTATTTTATTATTATTTTTTTATTAGTGAAATATCTGGGCAGATATACCGCTATGCACTGAACTGTCGTCATCAGCTATTCAGCCGCACGCTGCTTAGCCTTGTCGGTCTTGTCTCTTGGCAGCGTTAGATTTTCTTTTGAGGGTGGAGCCCATGCAGATGTGCATTTTGATGCATGCCTGAGCAATAGCCGCATGTATGACCTCTTCTGATGCCATCTGGTGGCTCCTCTTGCAGCTGACAGGAGGAGCCACCCAGAGGAGCGAGTTCCTGTCCTTCCACCTTCGTTAGCACCACCTCCCCCTGCTCCACCGCGTGTCGAGAAGAAGCCTGAAACAAAGAATGTGGAGGACATTCTGAAACCCCCTGGGAGAGAGAACCGCCCAGAAAGGGTACACCTCCACACCATGTTACCCACGATTCCCTAGTCTTTGCTGTTCTGTTTTAAAGTGTGCAAAACGTGAGATTTGCTTTTAACCTCGTTCTTTATTCCTCAATTTCCTTTTAGATTGTAATTATAATGAGAGGCCTTCCAGGCAGTGGGAAAACCCATGTAGCAAAACTGATTAGGGTGAGTCTGTTCTCTTTGTCCTTATGGAGATGCAGTAGCTCTGAGCGCTTGAGATGTCAAAATGATACTCCCCCTTTCTAAGGATAAGGAGGTGGAGTTTGGCGGTGCCCCACCTCGCGTCCTGGGGCTGGACGACTATTTCATGACTGAAGTGGAAAAAACCGAGAAGGACCCAGACACGGGAAAACGCGTCAAAAAGAAGGTGGGGGTCTTTGCGCGGCTGGAGCGATGTGGGTGTAGGGTGCGGACTGCAGTGTCTCTGTGCGGATGATGAGAGGTGCCGACGTCTTCTGCACCGTAGGTCCTGGAGTATGAGTATGAGCCCGAGATGGAGGACGCCTACCGTAGCAGCATGCTGAAGACCTTTCGCAAGACGCTGGATGATGGCTTCTTCCCTTTCATCATCATCGACGCCATAAACGACAGAGTGAAATACTTTGATCAGTTCTGGAGTGCAGCCAAGACGAAAGGCTTTGAGGCAGGTCTTCATTATCCAGCAGGCATATTTGGTGATATGGCTTCAGGTCAAGGCTTTTCACAGCCTCCTTTCCATGGCTTAGTTTTACCCCCATGTTCAGTTGCTTTTAGGTACCAAAGCCGTTATGTTTGTCTTTTCCTCAATAGTCAGTTTTAATCTCTTCATCGGATGCTTCTTCATATGGGAAAATTAAGTGTGTAGCATTCGTTTTTCGTTCTCAGGTGTATCTGGCTGAAATCACTGCAGACAACCAGATGTGTGCGAAGAGAAACGTGCATGGGCGCAAGCTGAAAGACATCGCAAAGGTCTGCACACAACCGCAGCGGAAAAGCTGAATCGAATTCAATGTTCATTTGTGTATCTAACATCTGAAATGGCCTCTTCTCATTCTTCTCATTCTGGGTTTAGCTTTGGCATGTAATTGCTGGTGTTCATCGGAATGTTCGTTTTGAAAAGGTTTGAGTGCTAATATGCTGTTTTGCTGTCTTGCAGATGGCCAGTAACTGGGAACCTTCACCTCGTCACATGGTGCGTCTGGATATAAGATCCCTGTTACAGGATGCGGCCATAGAGGAGGTACAGTCTGCCATAAGCTGTATAGTATAGCGTCCAGGTGATGGAGGAGCTGCGCTCTGCCGTAAGCTGTATAGTATAGCGTCCAGGTGATGGAGGAGCTGCGCTCTGCCGTAAGCTGTATAGTATAGCGTCTAGGTGATGGAGGAGCTGTGGTCTGCCGTAAGCTGCATAGTATAGCGTCCAGGTGATGGTGGAGCTGCGGTCTGCTGTAAGCTGTATAGTATAACGTCTAGGGGATGGAGGAGCTGAGGTCTGCCGTAAGCTGCATAGTATAGCGTCCAGGTGATGGTGGAGCTGCGGTCTGCTGTAAGCTGTATAGTATAACGTCTAGGGGATGGAGGAGCTGAGGTCTGCCGTAAGCTGTATAGTATGAAGTTTCCTTAAATGCAGTATTCTTAATACTGTGTGCACATATCAAACTATTAACTTGATTGAACTCCTGGCCTACAGGTGGAGATGGAAGATTTCAACCCCTCGGAGGAAGAGCAGAAGACGGAGCCCGCGGCGGCGGCCCCGGAGGAGGAGGACGGGGATTTGGTAGGATTCAGACTCGCTCTGCATGTCCCCCCAGCATCACACGCTTCCCTAGTATCTTCATGTGTTTGTTTTAGCTGCATTGATCGTAGATTTAGTTGCAGATCTAGTCAGTTAGAAATACATTTTGGTCGCATCGCCATCGCAGTGCGTCTCTTCCCTCCTTTTAACCTTGATATTATTACTCTGCCGTGTTTTACCTTGATCGCTCATTCGTTATTTATTACTGAACTTTTAAAACAAAAAACAACTTTTGACTAATTAGAAGGCATAGAATCAGGGAGTATTCCAAGTGAACAAGAATACCACAACCGTCACATGTAAGATCTTAGAATGTACATTTGCTGATTACGCCAAATATTCTACACTAAACATGTTTGAACTTTTAAAAGGTCAGTGAAACATCAGGTTGAAATAGTCTCTTGTGTCCTTTAATCAGTTTAATAACGCACGTTATTTCCCCCCTCATGAAATCAGTTTTTTTTTAAATAATTGTTTTCATTGGCGGGGAAAAATATTCTCATGAAGTTGATTAACCGTATTTCAGTCCAGACACAATTGTCGCATTTGGGTTCATATTGTTCATGTTTATTTACATTCTGATGAATGTCTCATTCTTTATATCCCTGTACATACAGGAGATGCTTCACCGCGGTGATTGTTTTTGTGGTTTTAATGGCACAGTGCTGTAGTGATTAAAATGCACCACGTAAGTGGACTTACTTTAGATAAAACATAACGAAGCACACGCGGGGTTTCTCAAGGGCTCTTTGTAAAATAGCATTCATTTTCCACCTTATGCTGAACCGTAACCACAGGTTACACAGAAATATTTTTTCTCTCCTCCCCCATTAAAGATTTTTATTCATTTAGATTTATTTCATGCGTTTTTTTTTTTTTTTTTAAGTATGCAGCTGAGCAGACTTAACAGCATATAATCACTCCCTAACAATGGGCTTTTTAAAGAGAGGCTGTGCTTTGAAAGTGAATATGATTCATTGACCAAAGTTGTATGAATTGACCTCGTTACTCACCTGAATCCTCGTCTCTGAAGCCTCGGTGATGCAGGTCCACTGTCTGGGTTATATCTATAAAGCCAAGCTTTTCCTGATGCAGGACACAGTGTGACCTTCGTGAGTGAAGTGGTCTTTGTTATTTTGCTAAATGTAATACTGACTGGTGTATGTGTGCCATTTGGTTGAACCCAGATGAGCTAAAGGCAGATGGGGGGCAGCGTGTGGCTCAGTGGGCTAAGCCTGTGTGCCTGTAATCACAAGGTCGCCGGTTCAAACCCAGCCTCAGCTCCCTGGGCGCCGCTACGGGTGGCTGCCCTTCGTGGACAGAGCAAGTTGAGGGAGGCGTAAAGACAATTTGGGATTAATAAAGTATCTATTATTATTATTATTATTATTATTAAAGTGGTGCTCTGGATGAACCGTAGCCTCCTCTGGATTAAAGTGATTTATTAGCACATTTTACAAATGGTTTCTATTGTAACCAGTTATCAGTGAAAGATAATCATTTTTGTATAGAAATGTACTTATCTAAAAAACTCACATTCCAACTGCAATCCGTCAGTCTACATGCATTTACATACATTTAATTCAGCAGATGCTTTTCTCCAAAGTGATGTACATGTGAGGCAAAGAGCACTTTATAAACAAAAATTACGCACCTACATGTTTGTATTTTATTAATGAAACTGAAATCCCATAACATACATGCCTGTACTGAAGAGCACCGTGGCCGTAGTTCATGGTGCATCGCCTGTGTTGTACTTGGGCCGCTCTCTTGCTCGTAGGAAGCGTGTGTTTGTATCTTGAAGTGGTGATTGGATCTCACAGCTTGTGTACAGCATAAAATATAAATGTGATATTTGGTTGTAGTGGAGTCTGTTTTCATCGTTTATTATTTCACCCGTAACAGGATGTGAATAATCCTTGGGTTTTGTCTGAGGTGGAATGTCTATCAGGTGTGCCGACTGGAGCAGTGAACATAAAATCAGTGTCTTCATGACGTCAAATTAACTGGAAAAATTAAGAAAACAAAATGTGTCTGTGAGATTAAGCTGATAGCTACTGGCACAGAGGAGCATGCAGTTTGTATCTAAGCGCATGTGGAAAGTATCTCATGGTTCTTTTAGCACGTTTAGCAGGACCCGGCCTAAAAATAAGTCAGGAGGCACCTTCAGCGACATGTTTGCGTGTGCGTGCACACACACACACACACACACACACACACACACACACACACAGACAGACACACACATACTGCATACGATGTTTTGATCCCAGGTGCTTTTTGGCTCTTACTTGACAGACCATCATCTATCCGTACACTGGCACTTAACCCCGTCTTGTCGTGACTGGCAACGCTCCGACTTTCTGCCGGAGGTCCCGTTGGGTAGCTCAGGATAACAACTAATACTGTAAAAGTGTGCAGCTTAGTATTCAGCTGCATTAAATCACTGATTTCATTCTAGACCAGTATTGATATGCACTAATATTTCATAATATTTGACTAATAAAATAAGCAGTAAATTGTCGTAGAAATATAATGACCTATCTATGATCTATATATCTATGTGAAATAATGGAAAAAGGAAACAAAAACGAATGTAGTGCCAGCATGGCATGAGCTGGAAGTGTTTCACTTTGGTGTAAGTGTCACTTCCCAGTTTTATCTCTGCTGCCTTAACTGTGGTCTTTCACAGTGTGCACATGCAGAACCTCTGTGCTGTTAGATGTCAGGCACACAGGTTTACAGAGGGGCTAACAGAGTGTCTTCTCAATTATCATTTCACAGTTGAGCTGAACTCGTCCCTTTTCAAACACCATGACCTGTTTGCATGCTGGTGTTTTTCCTTTTTTTGGCACATGCAGTAAAATTCTTTTCCTGTTGATGCTGTCTTACTAACTGCCATCTCCCTCCCAAATCCCGCTACCCCCCTTCCCTCCCGAAATGTTCTAAGATCTAACTGTTGGAGTCTCTCTCTATGTATAATATAGGGTTACATTCCAAAAAGCAAATGGGAGATGGACACTTCTGAGGCCAAACTTGGTAGGTATCGCTTGTTTTCTGTTTTTATCTTTTGTTTTCTTAGCTTTTTAGTGCCGCTCCTCTGTGCATCACAGTTTGAGGTTGATGCACAACACTCTGTGCAAAGAGTCAAGTTCCCCAGATTTCCAGTATGGTGGTATGCAGTTTTGCACTGTGCATAAATAAATGCTGTGTTTAAATGCTTACTGTGCTTAAATAAATAACTTTAAAAACTTCACAGAAGTGCTGCTCTTTGTTTCGCGCAGACTTCGCGATCGCTTTCCAGGGGGGGCTCAGTTGTTTTCGCCAAATGTTTTTGCTCTCAGAGCGGGGAAAGCTACTTGGGTTACACTTGGTGATTGAGGAGCAGTAACCTGTGTAACCAAGTCCTCAGTGGCTGCAGTATTTGTGGAAAGGCGCATTTATCTTACCCCTTTCCACAAATACGCAATGCAGCTGGTTAGACCACAAGGCACAATGTACCACCAGCCGGTCATTACAATGCATCTGTAAAACATAAGTTAGGTTCCTTGTGTCTCCAAACGGGAAAAATTACAAACACTTTGTCCAGGAGTTAATGAAATAGTGTGAGAATCTCACACACCAGGTATCTCCAGCCAAATCGAGGCACCCCCATAAACCCTAAAAAGCAGATCATTGAGGTTTTGAAGTTGGACAGCTGCCAGAGACTCGCATGACCATGCGTGTGAAGCAGTCTTCAGTTTCAAAACCAGGAACTCTGTCGTGCTGTTGTATCCTAACGATGATGGGTATATTATTTTTATGTTTGATTTTATATTTGGTTGGGCTTTTAATTGGGATTTTATAAGGAGTAGGTAACAATCTTCAGTTGAAGTATTTCTGGGAATTGATCAAGCATTTTGGCTCTACTTGGCTCATCACCAAGCTATTACCAAACGATACCACAAATCACGGTTTGGTCGGGTATTTCTGCACTTGCGACCCGTATGATGCTGAAACATTGGCAGATCGAGTGCTGAAGTATCACTGTCAGGGAATAATGGATTCTCAATGAGTGTAAGTAGAGTTTCGTTCTTTCTGTTGCTGAGACCAGGGCTGCAGACTGTTCATGAGTTTAGGATGCGGGGGTCTCTCCTTTCGGGTCGGCACTCACCAGGCCAGCGGTGTTTCTTTGCAGACAAGCTTGACGGACTGGTGAGCGGCGGCAAGCGCAAGCGTGGCTATGACGGCGTGTCCGGCATGGAGGACTTCCTGCAGCTCCCTGACGACTACGCCACGCGCCTGTCCGAGCCAGGCAAGAAGAGGGTAATGGCCTGCTTCTTCATTTGCGGGAGCGCTCCTCCTACGTAACAGAAAGGCAGCCCAACCATTCGGCGGCGCCCCTGGCAATCATTGGTAATTGTCTGCCGGTGACACGGCCCGCCCGGGCCTCTTCCCCGTCTGCCATAGGTGCGGTGGGCCGATCTGGAGGAGAAAAAGGATGCAGATAGGAAACGCGCTATCGGCTTTGTAGTGGGCCAGACGGACTGGGAGAAAATCACCGATGAGAGCGGGCAGCTCGCTCAGAGAGCTCTTAACCGCACAAAGTATTTCTAAGAAGAGGATTTTACAGCCAAATCAGTCGGAAGCTGCAGGCAAGTTTTCATACTCTGAGCTTAAGCTGCTTCTGTGTTGGACTGTCATACTGGACAGTTTAGTATAGAGCACAGAGTTGGCAGAATTTCAATTTATTTTTAGTTACTAAATGATATGAGACTCTTCAGCATTTATTCAGACGTCTTTCTTTGTACAAATGAGTAAAATCTTGGTTGTTCCACGTAAAGAATGCCCATGCATTTCCGTTTTTTTGTTGTTTGTATTTTACACGTTATACTGTCCTACATTCCTCCAAATATATTTCTATATATATTTTATTTCAGCTGGTGTCATCTTTCTTACAGGTTGCTGACTGAAAATGAGCCCCCCCGCAAACACTGAAAATGACCATGTACTGCAGTACCCTTGTAAATTTTGTCCCTGGATATCCCAAGTAGATATTCTCCAGTCTGCTTTCCCTGACACCCCCAATTTCACAATTTAAAAAATTAATTACAGTAATGCCAGTGGTCTCATTAGGCAGTGAATTAGTGCTTTTCATTTTGTACTTGATGTACTGTATGTACACCAGTGAGTACTGTTGCCTGTTTTAACATAAAACAATAAATGTGTGAAACCCCCTTCAGGAGCAGCTTGTGGGCGATCGTGTGGCTTCGTATCTTTTCTTAGTGCGAACTTCAGGTTTCTCTCCCATGTGAAACTTGTAAAAACAGAATAAAATCTTTGTGTGGTGAACAAAAATGCAACACCACTGTATGCACAAAAATACTAAAATTGTGAAAAACAATCTCATGGTTTTACTTGCCATTTCTCAAAATATAAATCAGTCACGGTAGAAATTTAAATTAAATTGAAATTTCTTCAATTCACTTATTCTTAATGCAAATAGATGACATATTTAATAGAAATCTAATAGTTCAGTTTTATTTACTTTTGTCAGAACTTGTTAGCATCCAAGAAAAGTTCACAAAATGAAGGCTTTGTATACTGTGAAAGGTAGCCAGTGGTGCTGATGACCGGTCTGGACCAAAACAAGGTTCCTCTGTGTTTGATCAATTCTGACCTCAGTCCTGACCATGAATTTCATCAGGTGGTGTGAGGAAAGAGACTTACGGAGGTTTGGATTCTGTGACACTGGTGCTAGCTTATGACATGGTCTGCCTTGGATATGAACATGAAACGATACTTCAGAGGGTCGTTGTTTGCAGATCATATACTCACTTTCATTTTATACAGGGTAATAATTAAATGGTTGCAATTTTTAATGTTTCAACTGAAATCATGCACATTAGTTGCATCTGTGTTAAAAATTCAGCAACTGGAAAATAACCTTTAATGGCCAAACAACTTGGTAAAATAGTTCTACTTCAGTTAAATTTAAGGCTCTAAAATAAACTAGGATAAGCCAATTAAAATTGTATCATTCTGTATGTATGTACTTTCAGTACATTGAATTTCATATTGGATATAGTTTATAAATTGACAAGCATGAGTTACACATTTCAGGGATGTTTTTTCACCTTACACAACTTTAACATGTTCCAGCTTTACATTGAGGATAAAATCATAAACATTTCAACCAACTAAATGTCACTGAATGATTGTTGATTTCTGAATCCACAAAATGTGAATTATGTTAAAATTCTGCGTTATGAAAAGAACAGTTTAAGGCATACTTCAGTGACTGGATCCAGCTGTGGGCAGGAAATGGCAGCTTTATATATACAGTACTGTGTAAAAGTCTTAGGGGGTCAAAGAAAATGTTTGCTTGTCTTGGTAGTACGTGAATATTTGCTCAGGGAAACATACGGGAATCATAACATAAGCAAATTAACAGTGACATGATAAAAATGACCAAGGATTCTGTCTATTCTCCAAAAAGTTACTGATGTCTTGCTGGATGGCTGGATGAACGTTTCTTTGGTCCCCTAACCTCTCCTCAGAGGAACCTCAGCCATTTATCTATTAAATTTCACCACCAGCTCATTCAGTTTATTTAATTAGTCAGGAAAAGTCAATAAGATACTGATTAGCTGAATAAGGTGGGGTAGTGGTTGAGTTAAAAAATGTACTGGATGCATGCTGCAAATACTGCGGTAATTTTAGGAGATGTTTTGAAATTGCTGACACGCTTTGACAGATATGTCAGTTTTACACCAACACGGAGATCATTTAAACATTTTCTGTGACTGCTTAAGACACAGTACTGTATGCAAATTCAATATTTAAGAGCAGGCGAATGATTTAAAATAATCCGGCACATCTCCATCCAGTTTGCAGATGACTTTGTAGATCGTTTTCTTCCATGAAGGGTCTGTATCTTTAGCCTGTAAAATGGCATTGAAAAATTCTTTCAGTGTGACTTCAGCAACTTCTAGAAATCTCTCAGGAACCTGTGTTGAAAAGAAAGAAAATACGGTAAATAATGACATCAGCGCAGGTGGGCTGTGTTTCACTCATTAGGCTTTGAAGGGAAGGTCGGCTTCCTGCTTCTCCCTACAAACAGGCTTCACTCATTAGGCTTTGAAGGGAAGGTCGGCTTCCTGCTTCTCCCTACAAACAGGCTTCACTCATTAGGCTTTGAAGGGAAGATCGGCTTCCTGCTTCTCCCTACAAACAGGCTTCACTCTGCTTTTTGATGTTCCTTTGGGGTGGAATTGGTCCTGATCTTTTTCTCTGAGAAACAGAGCCTACATGAACAGTGTTGGAAAGGTTTCTTGAAATGTGATAGATTGTGATTAGTAGTTACCCTGTTCAAATTGTAATAAGCAATGTTTGGTTATGTCATCAAATAGTAACCCATTAAATTTGATTACAAATGTTTTAAACAGGGCGATAAAACCCAAAAAGTCCCATTGGCTTATTTCACTTTTTTAATATCTGCAGTTGATAAGTAGGACTGGGTACCTACTGAGAAATTAGCATTTCCCCGGGCACATGATCAGAACCGTGCCATCTTTGGATAGAAAAGAGTGTTCAGCACATGTGTTTTGGGTTTATACCTGTGACATATTTGTTTCTTGCCATTCTTCATTTACAAAAGTTGAATTTCTTTTTCTACTGTTTTCATAGATGGAAAAAAGCAGATTCTTAACTGCTACATTTATGTCTGCATACATACCGTGTGCCTCGCTGTCTTATGTACGATCAGTTAACGTGAAGATACAAAGGGTGCATGTCCAACCTGGAAGTCGTTGGCTTTATTGTAGTGCGTGTTGAGAGCTCGGAACAGCTCGGAGTCCCGGGTGACAGACAGGTCCCTCGTGCTGCCAGACCCATCCAGGATGGCCTGGCGGGCAAACTTCTCCATTTGGATGTAGTAGAATTCACGGAAGTTGCTAAACCACTTGATGAGCTGGGAGGTAATGCAGCGATTAAACTGAGGAAATGAAGAAGCGCACTCAGGTCAGTATGAAATTACCTGGTGAAACATTTTACTGAAAATCCCGATGCCTCTGCCTGTTACACGGCCTTCCATGACATTTGCAATTATTTTTCCGACCGAAAAGGTAAAAATAAAACTGTTTATACTGTCTAATCTCTGGCTGAGATTTAATTTTATGTTTTATTTCATGTTTTGATTAATGCATTAATGCACAAGGATTTCTTGCTAATGCCACAGCTTACATTGGCTCTTACGAATCGTGATATTTTCCCCCTTAAGATTGCAGTTTAACTACAAACTTCCCAAATGAATGTTACAGTGTAATAAAGCTCAATGTCTTGGGAGTCTAGTCTAATTTACTATTTTGCAATAAAGTCCAACCAACTAGGGCAAAGGAGCAAGAATTCTACTCATACAAGCCTTGGCTTTCAGGTCTAGGACTTCAGCTGGACAAGAAGTGTTCCTGGGGACGGCCTCATTATTAGTGTTAAAGGCCATTTTGCTAACATTTGCATGTTTTTCCCCGTTTTTGATGTGGCCAGAAGTCTGGTGAACGATGAGTAAAAAGACCAGAAGGCAGGACATATGTTTGACCTGGTCGTGGATTAACTACTCACCAGGAATTCATTCAAGCTTTCAAAATGAGAGGGCAAAACAGGCAAGGTCATGCACTGTGAATGACTATGTACGTATTTTTATTACAAAGAGGAAAAGTATGACTGCTTACCTTCACATCAGGGAAGAAAGATTTCAACACACTGGAGCTGGGATAGCGAGTGTAGAAGAACATTAACTTCGCCTTCTTCAGATGGTTGGGGGTTAAACCTTCCTGAATGTTCCAAAGTTAAGGACTGTAGTTTTATATTTTGAAACGTCACTTTTTGGATTAAACACAGTCCAATAAATTGTAACAAGTTTATATATGGCCTTTTTCAGGTCTGCACAATTCAGTAATTTCGGTCCAATTCCAGCCAGTTGATCATTACTACCTGAACAGGATTCTTGAATCAATTATGTTAATTAATCAAATGGGTGCTGGAACACAACAAAACTGAGTTCTTCGGGGACTTATCAAGCCCGAAGTCAAAGAAGAATTATTTGCACTGCGGCTTCCAAGAATTAAAACTTGCATCAAACCCATGGTCGCTCATTTGAAGAATACAGCATCAAGAGACTGCCTAGGTTTCTAATTAAAAAGACAATAGATGGTCAGTAAATTCACAAAGGATTCAGCAATAAATAATAAGACTCCTGTTTGCAAAATAGCTTTTGAAATGATTTTAATTAGAGACTTGATGGTTTTGCATGTATGCTAATGTGCGTTGGCACCAATTTATATTGTCTTCTTTCATGAGAAAGCATCCTCTGCACATCCACAGCATCCTCTGCACATCCTCAGCATCCTCTGCACATCCACAGCATCCTCTGCACATGCTCAGCATCCTCTGCACATGCTCAGCATCCTCTGCACATGCTCAGCATCCTCTGCACATCCTCAGCATCCTCTGCACATGCTCAGCATCCTCTGCACATGCTCTGCACATCCACAGCATCCTCTGCACATCCTCTGCACATCCACAGCATCCTCTGCACATCCACAGCATCCTCTGCACATGCTCAGCACATCCACAGCATCCTCTGCACATGCTCAGCATCCTCTGCACATGCTCAGCATCCTCTGCACATCCTCAGCATCCTCTGCACATCCTCAGCATCCTCTGCACATCCTCTGCACATCCACAGCATCCTCTGCACATCCTCAGCATCCTCTGCACATGCTCAGCATCCTCTGCACATGCTCAGCATGCTCTGCACATGCTCTGCACATGCTCAGCATCCTCTGCACATGCTCAGCATGCTCTGCACATGCTCAGCATCCTCTGCACATGCTCAGCATCCTCTGCACATCCTCTGCACATCCTCAGCATCCTCTGCACATGCTCAGCATCCTCTGCACATCCACAGCATCCTCTGCACATCCACAGCATCCTCTGCACTTCTTGTTGGATATATACACTCACTCACTCGCACGATTCATATCTTTGAGGGGACCGTCCATTCATTTCTATAGGGAAAAATCCTAATCCGGATT
The DNA here is from genome assembly GCA_026781065.1 of Mormyrops boulengeri. NCBI lineage: Eukaryota > Metazoa > Chordata > Actinopteri > Osteoglossiformes > Mormyridae > Mormyrops > Mormyrops boulengeri. The sequence continues at coordinate 262,988 of JAODLD010000045.1, read as the reverse complement.
ATAGTAATTAATCCTAATTAATAATCCTTAACCATAAGTAACAAAACAAAATACAAATCTTTTGACATTTTTAGTTTTTTGATTGCAGTTATAGATTATTCATTAAGTTGAATTTCCCCTTGTGGGGACCGACAAAATGGTCTGACCGTCAAAAATGACAGGTTTTTATCATTTGCTGGGTACATTTGGTTCCCGCGATATAATATTATATATATATATATATATATATATAAAACATACAAACACATATCACCTGCATAAAAACGTAACATTTGCCACCGTTTTCAATGTTACACTTTTTTTTTTGTTTTTTGAAGATGTTCCTCAAGGTCCCTACTGACAGGGGACTTGCTTCCATCTGTAGCTATAATTTTTCAAATGTATCCTGTATGGATTTGAAATTATTACCTAAAATACAAGCTGTTTAGCTGGAGTTTGTTTCTGAAGGTCCTTATCAGATGCGCAGAGTTCATTTGCCTTTGACATTCCTCGAATCATTCTGCTCTAATTATATATGCTGCTGTAGTTTTCTTTGGAGTTACCAAGATCAAAGGCATCATTCTACTTGAGGTCTGTATCCTTGATATTGCACCAGACCTCACCAAGTCATCAAGGCCTGGGAGGAAATTGGTGTAAGCTTTCTGGTTTACCTTTGTTAACAAAGGCGCTATCTGATCCAAACAGACCCATATAGATCTCGGCACACCATTGTTAGTCAATATGAAACGGCAAAACTGCATAAATACAATATTAATATTGAATTTTGTTTAATTTATAGCTGTATGTGTTTATATGACGACTTGCATGCTTGGTTTGGCATTTTCTGAAACATTAAACTATGGCCTACATCACTCAGTATGAACCCTGAATGCCAGTTGAATCTCAGAAACTAAACCATTGATATAAACTTGAAAACACACTTAGTTTTCAAACAAACTGCCAGGCATTATTAAAAAGCCATAATCAGAATGAGGACTAATGTGACCTTGGTGTCTTTAAAGGATATGTTGAGTGACAGATATGGGTTCCTCTCCAGCACACCCTGCAGATGTCCATGCTCCAACTTCACCTGAGAGAAGCACGCAGCCTCCATCCTCTCCTGCACCAGAGATGCTGGTTGGGTCTCCGTGGCTTCAGTGTCTATGTGACTGGAGCTCAGTTTGGAACATGCTTTGGAGGACGGCCAGGGTAAGTCCAGAATTTGTGGAGCGGATGTGTCTGTGGGCAGAATCCTTTGGAGGGGAACTCTGAGGTCATCATGGGGCCCATATTTGAGGAGGTTTTCCAGAATCTCATTCTCAAAAGTAACACTCTGTTTGAATTGCTGTGGCAACTGTGTCATATCATGGGGTTGTTTCAACACCTGGTTCATCGAACATGGCCGACCAGTATGGGGCTTGCGAATTATTAGAGGCAGTGCTTCAGTTTGATCTTCTGCATTTCGCAGATCTGCCCCCTTGGTAAACTGCGCTGACTGAGCTGTGATCTGTACATCTGCTCCAAGTGATGGTTCTGAGGAACCACTAAGCTCAGAGTTGCAATCTAACCCTACAAGCAGTCGTGGGTGTTGCTTAGATATTGCAGAAGAGAAGTTTTTAAAAACTAAATCCACACTTCTGCTTACAGCCCTTGATAGCTCATGTTTAAGCACCTCTAATAGCTCCTGATCCTCGTTATTGTGCATGATCTGAATGTCGCCCTTTGTCTCTTTTTGACTCTTTCTGACATGCCTGGTTTTCCTTTCAAACTCACTGTCTGGGTCCACCCGGAGTGAACAGTCTGGCCATTCCAAAAACTCCTTCTTCAACAAGGTGTTATGACAATACATGATGTTTGGAAGAACCTCTTCCACCCCATCCTCCTGCTGAGTTTCACTTAGATTGTCAATTTGGAGGAACCTCTCTTGGAGATGTTTGAGGAGCCTCTGCATGGTCTGTAACTGCTGCCTAAGACTGTGACGTTCCTCATCCTTAATGCTGCTGGCTCTTCTAGACATACGGTCCCCTTCCAGAGTATGTGACATTTGCATCCACTTTTCTTCCCTTGACTCCTTGACGCTGGTGCCTGATATCTCCCACTTGTGGTGTGGTCGTGCCTTGGGTGATCCTCCCATGCCTTGGATTATGTTCTCTACTCTTGCACGCTTGGCCTGGTGGCGCTCATCATGTGGTGGGTCGTCTTCGGAACCAGCTGCCATGGAAGGTTGCTTCGTCAGAGACATACCCTCTTTGAAGGAACTACAGCTCCAGTTCTCTTGGCTGGAGTCTGCAGTGTAGGAGCTGGGCAGAGCAGTCACGGGTAGGTAGAGGAAACTTTCCTCCAAAGCCTTCTTGTTTTGGATAGTCTTCCGCAGGAGCTGGGAGATAATGGAGCTATTTGAATAGGATGTCAGAGAGTCCTTATACATTTTTCCATGAAAGCAAGAATGGAGAAGCCCTGGTTTGTCCTTCATCAGGTATGTATCACTGGAAGAATCCATGCTGTTGCTCATCACACAAATGTTCCTATGAAAATGATGCATTGCATGTTAATGTCCATCGAAATGTAATATATCTGAAAATGACATCACTATCTGTATCAGAATATGTCACTTTTGAGGAGATTTTAGATAATTGTTTCAGGGAAAACCTTGAATAAAAGTTTCATTTCAAATTCATTGTCTCAGTTGTAACTGCCTGAGTATTTTTGGTTGCCAAGACTGGGAAGCCAAATACTATTAACTTATATTGATCAAGTGTAGTGTGTGTAACAGAAAAGGCTGTATTTGCTTGAAAATAATTGACAGACAGACTATTAGTATTCAATGGTAAATAAAGGTGCCAACAGCGGCAACATGAAGCATTCAGTAATACAAACAGAAGACGAATACTAGAATTATTTATGACAGACATTGTATGTAGTGTTGCTGATTATATGTAGGTACTGTGTTATATTGTCATCTTGCTGGTCTATTATACATATCTATCTATTATACATATCATCTATGTAGTAATTACATATGGCAAGGAATCCCAATGCCACCAATGAAACCACTTTACTTGAACTGCTGTTTAGAAAATGTAAAATAATAAAAACTGAATTATAGATATTAAATGTATGTCTGGTGAGCAGGTTAAAATGGCACATGTGTGCAGAAGGCGTGACCTGTCCATTAGTGATCATGTTGCAAGGCTGTGCTCTCACAAAAAAATCACAGCTGTTTAGTTTAACGTGAAAATGTAATGTTAAGAAAATACTTAATTAAACCTTGACCTAAAATCTGTGTAGGCCTTCTGCTATGTTTATGGTTTATTAAAATAAATATGAAAATAAGTGCATATTTTATTAAGTGTATTAACATTAGTTTCTAGGTTTATTAAAATCTAATTAGCAATCCACAGCAGTTTTTGTTGAAAATTTTACAGTTTGAGAATTCATTTTAATTTAAATAAGACTGAAAGGTACTTTAGCATTAAATAATTCTCAGAACGGATCACGACCGAAAAAACGGCGACATACTTAAATCTATCGGTAAAAAAATATTTCATATGACATAAACAATCGCATACAATTGCATAAACAATTGTGTCGGGCATTTTGCCCGACAAAGCCAAGTGTTATTTGCAAAAATAAAAGACACTTCCAATACATAAATTAAAGTTTTATTTGTGTAATCAAGCTTTATAATGTTGGTAATGTGATTTCTGCGCTACGGAGGCCATACAGTACTTTTTAAATTTAGTTGGAAGTTTAAGGTATTTTATGAGCAATGCATGATTGTATAAAATTTTTTGATGTGTCTACCTTGTGTGTTTTAAGAAAACCATGCAACATACTTTCCATTAATAAAGCCTAAAAAGCGACAGATTTAATAAACATGCATCGAACGACAGAGAAAACGTGACGGTACGGCGAAGGTGCTGCTCTACCTGTTTGCGGCTGGAGACGCTGCGCCCGCGCCGGCGGTGACATCGGCCTCCGGCGGACGAAGGCGGCTATTTAGCCGGAGTTTGCCGGCGAAGGCGGAGAGGTGTGGCCGGATGCAGCAAATCAGTGCTCGGCTACCTCATTATAATCACCCTTCTCTTAGAAATAGAGAAGGAAGTGAAGTTGTCGCGGTATAAGAAGTACCCTCCCTCGGTTGTGAGTTTGCAATATGCGTGCACAAAATGTTTTGCAGAGAAATTAATAAAATATCTGTACAATGTAACAGTTTCACAGGAAAACAAAACAAATATGCAACTATATGTAACGACGGGAATTTGCCAACTTCCGGCAACTTTTGAGAAAATGTTATTTTTCTTGTTAACTTAAGGCTAACGTATGTGAGACTAATACGAATTATCTTAAGACACGTCCCTCCTGTCAATATTATTTCTTTGTAGTTTACTGCTATACTGCCTCAGCTGCTGCTACTGTTAAGAAAAACGGCCACCTCAGTGATGACAGATAGATTTACAGAAAGATAGATGAATGGATGGAAAATAAAATTTTTATTGGTTCAATGAATGGATGAGTGAAATCGAGTGGTGCAACTCCCCGACCGCCGTTTGTTTCGCCCCGCCGACACCCCCACCCCCCGTTATCCTCCCGTTACCCTCCCGTTAGTCCGGCCCGCATGCGCACTGCTCCCTCTCCGGTGCGCTTGTCACTCACCGCGCTGTCTTTTCTAGTAGGCGTGTAAATAATCGCCCTCAAGGCAATTCTAGTCAGTAATGATTAGTGAAAGAAGGACTTGATGCATCAGAAATCGTTAATTTATTTCACGATTTTATTTTGATAACCTAAATTCATATTTATGAACAGAAATACCCATCGCAAGGGGGCTTATATTACATATCGCTGCAGTGGTCAGTGTTGTTTTTGTCCAGGCGCACCTTGAGCTCTTGCTACATGTCGTTCTATGTTGCAGCTCCTGATGACCATGAAGTACCTTGAACCTTTGAAATAACATTTTCTGTTTTAGCCTGATGCTTATTGTCATCCACCAGGTCTGTAGATGAAACGGTGAATGTGTAATAATGACCTGCATCAAAAACCCACATTATAAGCCTGTTGTGGGTGTTGAATGGACCGAAATCCCCTGTCCTCCAGTACTGAAAATGGCTGATCGTTCAATGCATCATCTCCGTTATTTTAATAGTTGTCTTTTTATTAATACTGATAAAGTTTCAGTATCAGCTGGCAGTATTGACCAAGATTGTTACACGCAGTCACTCAGAGGCCCTTAGAATCACCCCAACTTCCGCAGTGTTGGGCAGGCCTTGCTAACATGGGGAAGTGCTCTCCACCACATACCTGAAGGGGTGCCGGTCTTCCTAGAGTCCACAATCATCTCCTTTGTTTTCTTCACGTTGATGGAGAGGTTGTTTACGCTGCACTAGACCTCTGCTATCTTGTTGGCATATTGGCAGTAGTATAGATTGCCACTAAAATATACATGGACTGTTCTAAACTAGATGGCATTTATGCCGGCACACCAAGCTTATTAGGTAAGCATTATACTGGTTCTTCCCAGCTGCTAACACTGCACACACTGCTGTTACCTCATATAAGTTTAAAATCAATCCTGAATTGTAGCTTTTTTTTTGCAGGGCAGCCTGGATGAGCGGATGACCTGGGCGTACCCTGGAGGTTCCCCCATGGACAATATGAAAAAATCCGTATAAAAAAAGGTTTACGCCCGTCATCCAAAGCCCTGGTATTATTGTGCATGCGCATATACAGTATTGCAATTATATTACAATGTGCTTTTGAGCAGCCATAGTAACATCTATTGGCTAACAGAATTGAATTTATCTGTTACTTTAAAAAGCATGTTTTGTGTGCATGTGTGTACACACACCTTAAATGATGTATAATTAAAATTCATGCTGAATAAGGTATTTGCGTTGCTGTTTTTAGGGTAGTGGCAGACTGGATCTGGTGAGTGAATTCAGCTGCCAATCTAGCATGGGACACAAAACTCTCATTAACTCTCAATCTCATTAACATATATTTATGATTTAACTACCCAGAAGAAGAGAAACTGTGGTCACCAGCTGTCCACCTGGATGCAGCCTAATTCCACTGCACTGAAGAGATTTGATTAGGGGTGTAAACTGGTACAAAGAGGGTCTCTCAGGCTCAAGAGTCAAAAACATAAGTGTCTTCAAGGTTGTTAACAAGGGGAATGCAAGGGGAATCCAGACCCTTCTGTCTCTCACCTCTACCCCAAACTGTGACCTTGCGTGGTGACGGTGACCTAACAACACCGTGGACTGGCATCCCAGATGAGCATCCCTGTGACGGGGAATCTAATGGCTGCTTCAAGGGCGTTCTGAAGTTCACGGGGGTGGGACTCTTTTTATGAGGGGGGGCTTGCACTGGCGCTCGAAACGGGCTCCCCCTCAGCACCATTCCAACCTCCCTCACAATAAACCCCTGCTCAGGGCTCCTCCCACAAAGGGTTCGAGGCCATCTTTCAGGTGTCGTGCCCCCACTGGCGGACCTTCGTCGTTTACGGGGTGTCCGGCTGGGTGTCCTCTTGACATTCTCAAACACATCCGAGTCGACCGTGCCTTGCCGGGGATCCTGGAAACTGGTCACGATGCCGTGTCTCAATGAACGGT